>JALIZH010023159.1:0-10709 GCA_030522465.1 Rhipicephalus appendiculatus
GGAAATTGTTCGGCGTATTTGAAATTTCTGGAGATGATCTTCAAGCTTCACATATTTGGGTTACGCTGGCATTGCAATCATAGTTGCGAGAAATAAACTGGGCTGCCCTGTTTTGAGTACTTTCCAACATATTAGTTAGGTACTCTTGATGAGGCGATAACAACGACGAGGCAAATTCTAGTTGCGGATGGGCAAATGAAAGGTAAGCTAATTTGCGTACATTGCAGGGCAAGGTACGCACATTCCGATGGAGGTAGGTAATCCAGTGTTTTAGTCTTTAGAGCTTAGAGCAGATAGCTGTTAAGCACTGCCACGCCCACTCCTTTTTTTTCTATTTTCGTGTTACCGTCCCATTGGAATGTAACTGCTGCCTTTCGCAAAGCGCGCCCGAATGAGTCGGAACTGTCTAGACAACGCCTCCTCTATTTTATTCAATGCCAGTGCAAACGCTCGTCCCTCAATGGTAGCCGCCGGCCCGCCTTAGTTCAGGGAGTGGTCGTGATGCGACGCCACATGTTGGGTAGGGCTGCTTGCGTCACACGTGCGTCCGAGCGCTTTCGCACGGAGATGCGATAGACGCGTTTTCCCTCTCCAATATCATACGTCTGTCTGATTTGCTCTTTCGTGCTCCTTCTTTGTAGCTCGAAGCAATGCCGCCGCGCCTCACAGCGCTCGTGAGGCACCTCTTAAAGGCAGTGCATGCACTGCAGCGTCGCAGTGACGCGTCCCCATTGGTTGTCCGCATAGCGCCACGAAGGGAGACGCGCTATCTCAAAACACCGTGTCTCTTACAGAGCCAGCGTGACAGCCAACATAGTGAACACGAGGGATGCAACACGCCGCCCCACGGATCTGCACACAACTGAACAAAAACTTACTTCATATGATTTCCGTTGTGAGGCACTGCATCACGGGTGCTCTCCCCCATGAACGCAAAGCACACGCGAAGGCTAGGCGATGGGGGAAGTAGGAAAGGGCTAGAGGAGAGGGTGGTGAACGGCTGGAACGGGCGCATTTCGCTGGCATTGATAAAATAGAGGCGTTGATCTTATTAATGTTAGAACCTTCCGATCAGATTACGAGCTCAATGCGAACATCGGAGTTAGTTCTAGAACTTACGCGGGCGCAAGCGATAACGCTGTAATCTTCGACGATACTTGACCGCTTGTCAGTTTTGTCGACGACCGACGCTCTGTGTGCCGATAAGAGGTGTACAGAGTGCATTGCTTGCTGTAATTTGCGTATCCGCTTCACGGCCACAAATTCGGCCAAATAAAGAGTTTCACCTTGAAGACACCGACTGCTCGCTTGGTCCTCGTCACGACCCCGTGACAACATGCTTACGCCACGACAGGTCCGATTTTAGATGAACACGGAGGTACTTATATGATGAGCTTCTCGTAACTGGGATACCGTTTATCAATTATGAGAAATCGGGGGTAATAATCTTACGGCTGAAGGAGAGCACCTTGCACTTAGATGAGATCATAGACCTCTACCAGATGTTGCACCACCTGCAGATTAGATCAAGCACTCCTTGAAGAGAAAGATGGTCACCTAAAGTGTTCATGGTGCGATATACGATGCAGTTATTAGCGAACAGCCGTACAGATGAATACAAACCACAAGGCAGGTCACTGATGTATACGAAGAATAATAGGGGACACAGGACGCCGCACTGAGGTACAACAGAAGTGACGCTGCAAAACCTAGGTGAAAAAGCGTTGACTTCGGTGCACTCGTCACGAAAAGACAGAGAGTTACGTAAATATTTGGAAATATGTTTTCAGTGGTCATCTTTGGCGATGCGATTGATTTTAAATTGTGCCGCCGAGGATGAGGTGAGGTGCTTACCAGCACAAGGGAGAAGTTTGGTCAAGTTAGAATAAGCTGTCGTAAAATTAATTGCGGGTGAGATATGCAACACAGCAGCGAAGAGGCCTATGACAATTCCTTGTGAACTACGTAAACTCTAGAAATCACCCCTAGGCGCCGCCGCGTTGGCTCAGTGGTCACGGTTCACGGCTGCTGACTCGAACGTCGGGGGTTCGATGCCGGCCGCAGTGGTCGCACTTCAATATAGGCGAAATGCTAGAGGCCCGTGTGCGCAAATCCGTAGTATATCCCGCACAATGCGCAGGACGCATGCTGCGGCGCTATTCTCTGCAGATGATCACGTGATCTACTCGGCGCGTGCGGTATTTTTGTATGTTCTTGTTTGTTTTTAACCCGTGAAGTAGACATCGAAAATATGTTGTTGTTTTTTTCACTCACAAATGTGTACGTTATGCCTCGAACCATTTTACGGTGGACGAAGAAGTCATCAACATTAATACACAGGCCCTTCAGCATGCTTTATATTGAGATCGTGTATTTGGTGCGACGCAAGTAGTATAACTTATTTTTCACGCGTTTGAGTGCATGCTTATTAAGCTACAAAAAAAAAATAAACAAAGCGCATTGTGGATGTTTGTTCAGTCATCGCAACACGGCTCAGTGACGTTCAAATTAAATTTGGCAATGAAAATGCCAGAGACGTGTTTCGGAAGTGTCAATTGCCCGACCTATTGCACTGCGTCTTTCTAAATTCATAAACTTCCAAGCTTCGGAAAGCATAACTCATTTTTCAAGAGGCAGGGAGCACAGCATAGTCTTTCATGTAAACTAATCTAACGTTATATATTGGGCGCTCTGCTGCGGTGGCGTACTGCTTGAACATGAAATAGGAACATGATGTCTGCCAGAATTGAATGCGCATGTCTTTGTGAATCAGACATGCAGAGCGAAGTATAGTAGCGTTCATCGATTGCCCATTAGGTCCCGAATATTCAAACCAAAAAAAAAAAAAAAAAAGGACGAGAGACGATTGAAGAAAGTGAGCAACATGAACCATACGAAAAAAAAAAAACTGAGCACCAGGAGAAGACAGCAGTAGTTGACTCACGAGATGCACTGGGAGAATATATAACTATAATTTGCAAACTCATGCCATGTGAAACATTATGGCTGGAACATATTTACTCTAAGAGGAATACGAAAACGAAATATGCAGCCCTTACATGTACTGTATATGCGATCTTTAGGAGGAAGAGTTGCACGAAGCTCCGGCTAGGGACCATAGAAATGTGGAGATGCCACGCTACGCTTTTGCAGGTGACATGCCTAGTATGTCGGCGATCCAAATGGCTTGCGAATGGCCGACGGGTGATTGTGATGAGTGTGGTGCGCGGTGAGCGAGTGTTTTAAAAGTGCGCGACGTGCAAAGAAGACTGGGGGGCACGTGCGGTGTCGCCTAAACAACGACGACGTCGAGGACCATCGCGCGTGAGAGCGCGGAGCGCAAGAATAAAACATTAAAGTAAACAAGAGCCAATGGCTGGTCACCACGGCGCTCCTCAACGCCAATCAGGAGGAAATAAGTGTACCTCAGGGTGAGGCAAGCCTGGCGGAGAAGAGAGCTGGGAGTTCGAAGCGAGCGAGTCAAGAGGAAGGTCGTATCCGGGCGCTGAAGACGGGCAGTCGGGTGGCGAACCCGAGCCCTCAGGACTTCACCCGGCCGGGGCCTCCGGACAGCGCTTTCCAGGGAGTGCGAGCCCCAACGGTTCGCAAGTTCGAGTCCAAGGCCTGCAGATCCTGGTGCGTGCAAATCAAGGGCAGTTGGGCCTCGGGCCCGAGCCTTGCACCGAGCCACCTCGTCGGGCTGATCCGGTCTTCCGACTGCGTCAACGAGCAACCGCCGTTTCATCGCCAGCACCAAGCAGCCCACATCTCGTCCTCCAATCAAGCCGCCGCGATTTGGTGAGACGGAACTTGCATTCTTCCCCGCCCCGCCACTCAGCCGCGTCAAGACTAAACGTAGTCATTTAAGGCTTTGAACTTTATTTCCGTGTGTACTTAGAAGTTCTTTACCGTGTGCAGGAAACCTTTTGATGTGTTTGTTAGTGTGTGAATTTTCGTTGCTTTAATCTTATTAAATGTTTTGTGTGTGTTGAACACTCGGCTTTGTCCTTTCATAAAACTCTTAGTGGCTCAGCCATAGAGAGCCATTCCAAACAAGAAAAAAAAAAAGCAAGAAAGGAACCTGCATCACAGTGATCAACTTTACTGATAATAACTAGATATGATGCAGTTCACTGCCCCCGTCTCACCAAATCGCGGCGTTCCGTAGTGAACCAGTATACATCGGGCGTCGGAAAAAAAAAATGACCTGAGCATGAGGACCACCGCATTGCACGGTTGCTAGCGCCGCTTGGCAAAGAGACGCGCCACTCTGCTGCCTAAAGGTAGCATATACAGTAACTCAAGCAGCCCCTTTCGAACTACCTCCCATGCCTTTCCAGAAATTACGCAATGATAGTATGCACATGCCACTTTGAACATGCCAACGCATGCTTTGGCTCACGTTTGATTCAAAACTGCATTTTTTGGGTGCACGTTACAGTGCGAGGCGCTGCCCTATTTTGAGTACAATCATTTTGAACAGTGAACGTACTTGACCGTGCTTTACGCTCCCATGAAATTTAGCCCAGTTCCAGTTCCTGCTCTTCTAGACAAAAAAAACAAAAAAAAAAACAAAAAAAAAAAAACACGGCACTTACACTCAGCATCTTGTATGATCGCAACATTGAAGTGTTTAGTGTCCAATGTACACCTTGCATGGACATTCGAATCAACCTGTACGAAAGTGCCAACGCCAGCACCAGGCGGGACAAGCATCAAAACCGTATGCTGGATGATATGGCGCCTGTGAGCAATGCGAGCACCCCCCCCCCCCCCCCCCGTTACCGGTAAAGATTAGGTTGCAACTGCTTTGCACATCACACGAGAGCTTAAGGCCTAGATATAGTCCGGCGTAACGTGTACGCGCGACCACGCGCGACACGATTAAGCTACGCCGGCAAAAAGTGGAGAACTTAGTCTGGCGTCACGGCGTAGCTGGCGCGCCCGGCGGCGTTTGGCGTGCTTGGCGACGCCGGCGCAGAGATAGAGCGTGTTCCTATTTCACGCGCTCCACGCAGCTGGCGTCAGACCACAATGCACTGCCCGCGGCACCGGCGGTCGACAAAATGGCGGCGTGTCGTCCGCGTTTGGAAGTGCGGCCGTGGTTTACTCTACTTTGATCGACGACCACATGATTCTGTGTCTGCTCGAAGGATTATAGACCTCATTTGCTTGTAGACCAGCAACAGCGTGGACTGCTGCGACACGGAGGGAAGAAAAAACGTCTGGGAAGCCTTCGGAATGCGCTCTCGTATGTACATACATGATGCGCTTTTGTTTCCGATGCAACCAATGTAGCTATTTTCTGGCTCCCAGAGCGTTTAAAGCAATGATTGTGAAGAAGGATGTTTCCGATGCAAAGTCGAACAGTGCACAGAGCGAGAAAATACACGCGCGTCAACCAAACAGCATGGGTAGGGATGAAAAGAGCGAGAAAATTGTATACGCGTCAACCGAAGAACGCAGAGGCATGGTCAAACCATATCGGTCGTGAAACTTGGAACGAAAAGTGGTCGAAAACCTATTGCCACAGACATCAACGCCCACCGTACGATTGAATCGCGACTAGGTGAGGAGGGGACAAATAGAGATAGCCAAAAACTTAAGACAATTTTTTTTCGAATACTCATAATTTCATATATGCCAACGTAAACTAGAAATTTACTTTACTGTTTGTCTGACACTTCGCCTAGATGGTTGATTGCCTCACTTTTTTGGTCGAGCGCCATAAATGGGGGGGCGTATGCAGGCAGCCGGCAGTCTGTTATCAGAGCTTGTGTTCAGTTCAGCGCATTGCCGGGTCAACGAGGCATCACTCACTTTTGCGTGTTGATTTCATGCATACCTTCCGTAGTTTATTTATTTGCTTATGTGCTGTTGACTGGCGTGACATTTCAGAGCGGCACTAGCTTACAGAATGTGACTCCTGTGACTGCCGACTGCCTTCGCTGGCGCACGGCCGGCGTGCCCTCGCCTTTCGTGTAGGTGAATGCGACGAGCTAAGCAAAGAAACGCTGTACTCTAAGGTTGTCAAAGCGATATTCTCAAGGCTGCTGTCTCGCTGCAGTGGTTCTCCACGATTGGGCAACGTGAGTTTTCGAACTATTGTGCTATTGTGCTCGTGAACAGTTGTATCACAATTTCTTCATCTGCAAAGTTTGTTTTTGATGTATACTACAAGCAGAACTGGGCAGTATCGAAGATACATGTATCTTAGATACTATCTTAGATACTCTTTGGGTATCTTGTATCTGTATCGGGATGCGTCTCGCTAAACGAGTATCTGTATCTGTATTTCCGATACATTCAATAATGTACCGTGTATCTTAAGATACAAGATACTGCTATAGAAACGCCACCCTGCGAAACTTAACTCTGCTTCTTAAGCTGATACTGCTCCCACTAAGCCACCTCGATAAAGCTGAAGACAGTGATATTCCTTTGTCTTTACGCCAGAGTGCTCCAGTGAGCATAGGAAATAAGGTCTATACGCGTCTTTATTGGTGGAGCAGAGTCACGTGATGGCGCTCGAGCCATGTCGACAAAAACACGCGCGTGAACGTCTACGTGCATCCGACCTTTGTTTCTCGATGTTTTGTTTCGTTTTAGCTGTGTCAGTGCCATGAACCTTGTTTGTAGCCACGGTACTGTGCTGCGTGCTCCAATGCATGTGGCGTCTTTCGCTCAAATTCGGTTTGCGGCTACAGTGTCCTTACTGAAGTTTGTCTTGCCTGCTGCTTTTTTCAAAATTCTCAAAAATGCAAGAATGCGGTTGCTTTGCGTCTCCCTGCTTTCACTCAGAGATTTCACAGATCCCGCCAATGTAATCTTGACTTGCACAATATGTGGCTTATATGCAAATTAGATTGCAAAAACCGCCCCTCTACCGGTGTCGATGCTATAAGCAATAGAACAAGCATTTACGTAACAGATGATATTTTGGCGTACTGTATCGTTGTTCTTCGTGCTAAATTATGCAAGAAGTTCTTTGATGATAGCTTGATTGTTAGCACAAGTGCTCTTTTTGCTGTCCTCCGTTTGTACTCCACACATTACCTAGGCCACTGTGTAGTTTTTTTCCCCTTTTGTTAACTGTAATGAGTCTTTTGTAACCTCCTCCTCTATTCCTTCTCTTATTTATTCTTATTTTTAATTGTCTGCGTCATTGCTACTATTTACATATCTACATTCCATGTGAGTTTACTGTTCAGGCGATGTTAGGGCAAAGGTAAAGTAATCTGAGCGTGCCTAGTGCTTACAAGTACAAAGGTTCTGCTTACGATTTAATAAAACAGCAAAATTGAGTTTGCATTATAATAATGAAAATTATAACAACAAATCTTAAAGACGTTACAAAGGGGACTTTAGAAACATAATATCAAGTACTATGGTTTTCTCATCAGCGTCCTCACGAGCCTTTTAGTGCTATTTTCCGTGGGCACCGAGTTTTTTTCTGACCTTAACACCTAGGTTGACGATACATCATGCTCTATTTTCATAGCTTTTAGGGGTGCCGCTTGTATCGTGTTTATAAAGGGTGTCACGTAACTGGAACCAAATATTTGCAAAGAAGAGGTTAACCTCAACTGTATAAAACCAACGATGGGGTTTACCGCCATGTGGCTTTCATTGGGGTTTTTGTATATTGCACGTAATTTCTTAACAAAGATGAATAATGTAACATTTCTGTTCTTTATTTTGGGGCCAAGTGCGTTTCTTTACGTTTTAGAGGGCATTCTAAAACGACAGATCTGATTTTTTGTGGAAAGGTATATATTATAGTAGCGATTGTTCTGCGTTTAAAGAAAGCCGGAGAAATATGAGCACGTTACTGCGCTCGCACGCCATTGTGCTGCAGCGCTCACAGACGTGCTTCGAGCGACACAACAGGCAAGCGGACCGCGGCAAAATGAGCGGCTGTGGCTTAGGCATCTGCTCCACAGGGCGTCAACATTTCTTACCGCCACACAAGGTAAACAAACACTATCGTCCCTGAGAAGCGACAAGCTGACGGTCCACGCGCCGGTTTCGCTTCAAGCGCGTTTAAGAGCGCTGCAGTAAGATAGCGCATGAGCGCAGTCAGGTGGTTTTAATTGATGTTTCGCGTGCTTTCTTTAGAAGCCAGAAAATATTTACCATGGCGAATGTACGCCGCCAAAAAACAATTGCTTCGGTGATTTTTAAATTGGTTCTACGATGTGACGAGGCGCATTCTGCTCTAAAGTGAATATTAAAAATGTTGCATAATTAGCCATAGTTAATCAACCAAGTGAGCGCAATATAAAAATACCAGAACGAGTGCCAGATGACGGTAAACCATATGCCATTGCTTTCATTCAGTCATGGATAAACGCTCTTTTTTTAATATTTGCTTCTACTTACGTGAAACACCTTATATACTTATTCACAGACATTTTTTATTTGCGAAATTGCCTTGCTATTTGACTTAGGTATGTTCGCTTTACTTTTTTTTAGGTCAATGTAAAGTCGTTTCTTTTTGTGTTACAAAAAAGCAGATAAGCAGGCTAGAAGTTGCAATAGTGTGAATAGCAGCGATATCCTGCGACGCTTTTCGCCACGTACAATACATCTGGGGAAGCTTCTGGGCGACTGAAGTTCTCTCGGAAAGGAAATTGTAAAAGATCGCACGTTAGTGAATATGCTGCTAACGAACAGTTTACGCAATGTAGAGCATGAAAAATCACTGCAGTTTTATGTCCTCAGTGAACTCTGAGCGCTTACTCGGTAGTTATCGTCTTCACATGATGCTTCACAAAAAATATCGCTACCAGCGTTGTCGCTGAAATACACCTGCAGGGTGATGCGCTGCTACGAAAATGGTAATACGCTTACGGACAAGATAATACTCCGCACCAGTATTTGTGCCATCTTGCGGAGGCTTCTTATTGAAGTTCTTGCAATGAGAGCTGGTCGCCAAGCAGAGCAGCGACACCCATCAAATACAAAAGTGTTAAGTAAGCAAATGCCAATAACTTGTGTCGGAATGAAACTAATATAAATTAAGCAAGAAAAACATAACTTTCGGTATTCAAACATATATTTAATTAAAATAAACAAAGTTGGTCGCAGTTAAGACATTTTCAAGCAAACACTTCATTACATAGGTATTTGCAGCGTCATTATATACATCTACACTAGCAAATTTACAAATGTATCGAAGTATCTTAAGATACAATTTGGTAGTATCGTATCGGATACATTCATTCCGGACGTATCTTGTATCTGTATCTCCAATACTTCTTGCCCGAGTATCTTGTATCGTATCGCGATACAATTTCAAAGTATCTTTGCCCAGCCCTGACTACAAGTACACTATTCGGCTAATAAAACAACCTTGCTTCCTCAATCTCTCTTGTTGATCTTCCTTTTCTGTCGCACACGCAACTGGCGAGCCATAAAGGCTCAATAAAATCACGTATTTATCAAAAGGCATGTAAAAGGTCAGCAATTAGGAAAAATTTCAATTTCGCGCCATGTAGGGCAAATGCGCGACGTCGCTACCGCTTACGGTTGTGACGTCATTTTTTATTTTTTTGTTTGCTGTTAGTTGTCCCCTCCTTACGTAGATGGCGACAGCGGCAACGAGCCGCCAACTACTGGATACATGGGCTTCTATGGTAGTTACACTACCAGTTTACATATACCTTGGCGGAGGCGCGGACACGCTCGAGGAAGAGACTGCGCATGCGCCACTCCGAAGCTGCTCCCCGCGGCATGGTGCGCGCGCCTGACTCTAGAGTGAGGAATTGGCCGCCGTCGCTGGGTGCGCGTACCCAGCGTATCCGACCTCGGCGCACGCGAACCGATGCGATGAACACGCCGGACTATATCTAGGCCTTTAGAGTCACGTCAAACGGCTCTTCCTTCTTGCCGCGTTTATTTCCCGCTTTCATATATAAAAGGGAGACAGCAACATGTTCAGTTCATTCTACGACTGCCATGGGTAGACTACGGAAACTAAAGACACCAGACGAACAGCGTGAATACAATACTCGCCGAACGGTACAAATTCGTCTTCTGAAAATGGACGCGGAACCAATCACGTTCTACCACAGTGACAACAAAGCCATTATCACTGCCGTTACTCTAAAGCAGGAGTCGGCAACCTGTGGCCCGCGGGCCTTCCAAATCTTCCAACAAAAAACTTTTCCTTCGCACTGTCTGCCATTGCCTCTCTTTTCGTCAAATAATAAACACAAAACTTTTTCCTGAAGCTTCGGTATAAATGACAACGGAGCATTTTAGAGGCACTTGCTAATCAGCGTATTATCTACGGAACAGAACAAAAAGAACATAAGTGAATGCCGGAGCTTTTCCTGTACAGGTCCTTTGAAAATATCGACTTGAAGCTTGGGGCCCTAAGCAAATGAAACAACGCTGCAAGGGAAGGGGGGGGGGGGGGAATGATGCGAACGTAAGGAGTTCAAATAAGTTATAGCAGGGTTACGACGCGGTATGACATGGACATGCAGTCGTAGAAGACACGGGCACGTTCTGTCACGACAAAAGCAAATGCTCGTCTGTACCTTTGTCAACTGTAGTGCCACGAAGTTCTGTTACGTCGCACCGGTGTTCTTTGTGCTTTGCTTTTTAGCATTTGCGTACCATACCACACGAATAAACGTGGATAACAGCCGGTGCTCCACGAACACAAGGCAGGCTATTCAATTATTCACTAATTACAGGCC
>JALIZH010023162.1:0-22410 GCA_030522465.1 Rhipicephalus appendiculatus
CTCGTTGCCAGTTTGCCAACATTGTAGCAGTATTCTCGTAGGCGGTCGTTCAAGCACCTGCCCGTTTGGCCAGTGTGACAGTGATTGCCGGGCGGTTGCCACATCCACCATTTGCTCAGTTTTTCGTGAAAGCCTCAAACCTTTAACGATAACATGTGAAGAGCCTGTCAATGGTTGCATTAGGTTCTTGGACCTGACCCTTCATTTTCTTAGTAGTAGCACGTGTTGGTGCTATCAGCCCCGAGGACAGAAGCCCCTGCTACGCTACGCGTCAGCACATTCTAAGTTAGTAAAGCGAGGTATCATCAATCTGTGCTTTAGAAATGCGCTTCTGAAAACATGTGAGCATCTCGTGCAGAAGAGCTTCGATAGTCAAGTTTCGCGCCTCTGCGCAGCTGGCTATCCCATGCAACTGCTCACAGCGGTGGCCGGTAGTATGTTAAGAAAATGCTCCAGTGAAAGCCCCGACGCCGCTCCGCAAACGCGCAGAAAGAAAATGGTTGTGGTGCTGCCGTATCTTCACAGCCTAAGCCACAACCTCAAGAAGGTTGGTAGAAGAGTAGGTGTGGACGTTGTGTTCTCCGCACCATTGAAGCTCTCTGGGTTGTGCGCCCGTGTAAACAACCCCACCCAGGAGCGCACCGTCTGTATTAAAAAACATCGTGATCAGTTCGTACCATGCACGGTAGGTGTTGTATACTGCATCAGCTTGTAATGCGGAAAAGAGTACATAGGCCAAACGGGCAGGTGCTTGAACGACCGCCTACGAGAACACTTCTACAATGTTGGCAAACTGGCAACGAGCGGTCATCTGGCCGCACGTTGCATGCGATGTGGTTGCAAGCCCAGTTTTAATAGAACGAAAGTGATAGCGAGACATGCAGATCAGATGACTAGGGAAATTGTAGAGGCGTTCGCAATTAACAGAAGCGAAGGCTGTGTGAGCAGCCCTTCTGTATCGTTATCAGAAAAAGAGATAATGTTCCTGTCGCGGTAGTGGTGGCGCGGTTGCTGTAAAGCGATATGGTGTGTGGTGTTACCCTTTCCTTTTGCACCTGGGTATATTATGTTTCCATGTGAAAATAAACATCAGTTGTTAGTAGTGCTGTGTCCTCGTCCCTACCTTGCGTCCTCGTGTTTTCGTGCGCTAAGTCTTCGAGATGTTCAAGTTATGCCGATGTTTTCCCTGCTCATTTACAAGTGAGAGGAGGAGAGAAAAGAATAAGATAATTTCAGAGAGTTTAAGTACAAGCTAATTAAGAGAGCTCACTTACAAAGCTAATAAAATCCTGTTTTTAAACAACCAACCAAGCAAAAAAAAAAAAAAAGAAATTAAGGCACAGCCTCCATACTTGGCAGTTGCCAGTATGGAGGCTAGATATTGCAGACCCCTCTCGTGAGCATCGCATTGGGCTTTTACTGTTTCGGTTAGAATCAACGACGTCGTTGATATGAAAACATACTCTAAGTGGGAGACACCGAGATGATAAGATGGGAAATGTTGGCGAGGGAGGTGTCGACGCGAGTCGAACTTGCTCGGGGTTATTTGTAAGCGCACGAAACTCGGAAGAGATATTTTTCGTTACGAAATCGTCAGCCGTCCACGTACATTTGGCATCAAAAGTATAGCGAGCACTAAACCTCAGAAAGTTGTGAATTTACCCCGTCTAACTGCACATCATATTGTCACGTGGTCGTGACGTCGACGAAGGCAGCAGGCGACGTGTCCAAGATGAAGCTGTTTATTTGGGCCGAACTTGTGGCCGGGAAACGGAAAGTAAGAATACAGCAATACACACGGTATGCACTGATAGCGGCGAACAGAGCGTCGGCCGTCGATCAACTGACAAGCGGTGAAGCGCGTCGGCATTTATACGCGTGTCATCGAATATTCCAGTCTTATCACTGGTTGTCGCGAAAGCTCTGGAATAAGCTCGCGTGTTCGCGTCTTGCGCGCAATCTTAACACAACGATCTACAATAAACGCGAAGCTTCTAGAAAAATGAGGCGTGGACAAAACGCGCGTGGCAATGCCCCCCTCTGAAAAAGCATCGTCCCGATGCTTAAAACAGAACACGGGGGGGGGGGGGGGGGATTCATGCAATAATAAATAACAATAATAAAGCAAGAAAGTACAATAAACAATAAGCACAAGCACGAAAGTACAATAATAAAGCAAAAATTACAGTCTTCAGGTTCACTAACGCGCGTAATACGGCTTGAGGCGCACGACATGGACGACTTCAGGTCGCGCACGGCGCCGCTGAGAGTTCGTAATGCCGTCAGGGACAACCTCGTAGTCGAGTGCGCCGAGACGTCGAAGTACCCTGTACGGACCGAAGTATCGTCGAAGGAGCTTCTCGCTAAGTCCCCGTCGGCGAACTGGCGTCCAGACCCATACACGGTCACCGGGTTGATATTCCATGTGGCGTCTTCGGAGGTTGTAGCGACGGCTGTCGGTCTTTTGCTGGCTCTGGATGCGCAGACGGGCGAGTTGTCTGGCTTCTTCGGCGCGCTGAAGGTACACGGTGACGTCGACGTTTTCCTCGTCGCAGACATTGGGCAACATGGCGTCGAGCGTCGTTGCCGGGGTCCTTCCGTAGACCAATCCATACGGCGTCATCTGCGTCGTTTCTTGTACCGCCGTGTTGTATGCAAAGGTTACATACGGAAGGATGGCATCCCACGTCTTGTGCTCGACGTCGACGTACATGGCCAGCATATCGGCGATGGTCTTATTTAGACGTTCGGTGAGACCATTGGTCTGCGGGTGGTAGGCGGTGGTCCGGCGGTGACTTGTTTGGCTGTACCTCAGGATCGCCTGCGTTAGGTCCGCTGTAAAGGCCGTACCTCTGTCGGTAATGAGGACCTCTGGGGCGCCATGACGCAGTACGATGTTCTCGACGAAGAACTTTGCTACCTCGGCTGCACTGCCCTTGGGCAGCGCCCTTGTCTCGGCGTAGCGGGTGAGGTAGTCCGTTGCTACGACGATCCATTTGTTTCCGGAGTTCGACGTCGGGAACGGTCCCAGTAAGTCCATGCCGATTTGCTGGAACGGTCGGCGAGGTGGCTCGATGGGTTGCAGAAGTCCGGCTGGCCTAGTGTGTGGTCTCTTCCGTCGTTGACAATCTCGGCAGGTCTTCACGTAGTGGGTGACGTCGGCAGTGAGGCGAGGCCAGTAGTACTTTTCTTGTATCCTCGCGAGCGTACGGGAAAATCCAAGGTGTCCAGCTGTCGGGTCGTCATGCAGAGCGTCCAGAACTTCGGGACGTAACGCTGAAGGTACTACGAGGAGGGAGTCGGCCCGGAGTGGCGAGAAGTTTTTCTTTAGGAGAATGCCGTTGCGCAAGAAAAACGACTCCAGTCCTCGTCTGAATACCTTTGGAGCCATGGTGGCCTTGCCCTCGAGGTATTCTATAAGGCCCTTGAGTTCCGGATCGGCTCGTTGTCGTTCAGCGAAGTCATCGGCGCTGATGGTTCCCAAGAAGCAGTCATCATTAAGGTCGTCCTGTGGCGGCGGGTCGACGGGGGGCGCGAGACAAGCAGTCGGCGTCAGAATGCTTTCGTCCGGACTTGTAAACGACGGTAACGTCGAATTCTTGAAGTCTGAGACTCCATCTTGCGAGGCGACCTGAAGGGTCTTTCAAGTTAGCTAGCCAACACAAGGCGTGGTGGTCGCTCACAACTTTGAAGGGCCTGCCGTAGAGGTAGGGGCGAAACTTCGACGTAGCCCAGATGATGGCGAGGCACTCTTTTTCTGTTGTTGAATAGTTGGCCTCTGCCTTGGATAGCGACCGGCTAGCATAACTGATAACCCTTTCCAATCCGTCCGTCTTCTGCACAAGGACGGCGCCGAGTCCCACGCTGCTTGCGTCGGTGTGCACCTCTGTTTCGCCGTGTTCGTCGAAATGCGCAAGTAACGGAGGCATTTGCAGGCGTCGTTTTAGTTCTTGAAATGCTTCCTCTTGCGGTGATTCCCACTTGAACTCGACGTCGGTTCTGGTAAGGTTAGTGAGTGGCTCGGCGATGCGGGCAAAATTTTTGACAAACCGCCTGTAATAGGCGCACAGGCCGAGAAATCGACGGACGGCCTTCTTGTCGGCGGGTGGCGGGAATGTAGCGATGGCGGCTGTCTTTTGAGGATCGGGGCGTACTCCGGACTTGCTGATCACGTGACCCAAGAACAAGAGCTCCTCGTATGCGAAGCGGCACTTTTCAGGCTTCAAGGTGAGGCCGGAGGTCTTGATTGCTTGAAGTACTGCGTCAAGTCGCCGGAGGTGTTCATCGAAGTTTGAAGCAAACACAATGACGTCGTCCAGGTACACCAGGCAAGTCTGCCACTTCAATCCTGCCAGTACTGTGTCCATAACCCGTTGGAATGTCGCAGGCGCCGAGCAAAGACCAAAGGGCATGACCTTGAACTCGAAGAGGCCGTCTGGTGTTATAAACGCGGTCTTTTCTCGGTCTCTCTCGTCGACTTCAATTTGCCAATAGCCGGTCTTGAGGTCCATCGACGAAAAGTACCTCGCGTTGTGGAGCCGATCGAGGGTGTCGTCTATCCGTGGGAGAGGGTACACGTCCTTCTTCGTTATTTTGTTCAGGCGGCGATAATCGACGCAGAAGCGTAGGGTTCCGTCCTTTTTCTTCACTAACACCACGGGTGACGCCCACGGACTCTTTGAAGGCTGGATGATGTCGTCGCGTAGCATTTCGTCGACTTGTTTCTTTATTGCCTCGCGTTCCCTCGTTGAAACTCTGTACGGGCTCTGACGTAGTGGCCTGGAACTTTCCTCTGTTATGATGCGGTGTTGTGCGACTGGTGTCTGTCGAACTCTGGACGACGACGAAAAGCAATCCTTGTATTGCAGGAGCAGGGTTTTGAGCTGATCTTGTTTATGCGTCGGAAGGCTCGGATTGACGTCGAAAGTTAGTTGATGAGCTTGGTTCGTCGTAGCATGTTCGGTAAACTCGGCGAGGGCGAGGGCGTCGCTGGTTTCCAGGATGTCTTCGATGTAGGCGACCGTCGTGCCTTTGCTCACGTGCTTGTATTCGTTGCTGAAGTTCGTAAGCATCACTGTTGCTTTCCCTTCACGCAACTCGGCGATGCCTCGTGCGACGCAAATCTGACGGTTTACAAGCAGGTGCTGATCACCCTCGATGACGCCTTCGAAGTCTGCGGGTTGTTCGGTGCCGACGGAAATGATGACGCTGGAGAGAGGCGGAACGGTGACGTGCTCTTCTATCACGTTCACTGCATGGCTCCCTGGCGTCGTCTCGGTAGGCAGTGCTTTTTCTGAGGTTAGTGTTATCGACTCAGACCTTAGGTCGATGACGGCGCCGTGTTTACTTAGGAAGTCCATCCCAAGTATTACGTCCCTGGAGCAGTGCTGTAGGATTACAAAGCTCGCAGGGTAAGTCCGATTATTGATAGTGACTCTTGCTGTACAGACCCCAGCGGGTGTTATTAAATGGCCTCCAGCGGTCCGAATTTCGGCTCCTTCCCAGGCAGTCTTAACTTTCCTCAACTTCGCGGCGAACGGCCCACTGACGACGGAATAGTCGGCCCCGGTGTCGACGAGAGCTGTGACGCTGTGGCCGTCGATGAGAACGTCGAGGTCGCTAGTTCGTCGCCTGGCGTTGCGGTTGGGTCGAGGCGTCGGGTCGCGGCTACGATGGTTTGTTCCACTGCTTCGGCGTTGCGTCGTCTGTTCTTCCGGTCGTGAAGTTTCGTCATCCAGGCTCCGTTCGGCTTGCTGCGTGTTCTTAAGACTTCTCTGAGCCGTCGTCGTCGTCGGCGGAGGATGTTCGGCATTTCGTCGTTCAGCAACCGCACCTCCATCGGTTGCTGCCCTTAGTTTTCCGGGTAAGGGCTCGAAGATCGGCCCCGAGCAGGGCCGGCATACTGACTGCGACGCGGTGAGATGTAGCGGCCTGGGGAAGGCGATCGGGAAGGTCGTCGGGGTGTCCACTGCGCTCCTGCAAGGTAGTCAGCGATGTCACGGGGTCTTTCACCCCGCTGTGGACGCGGCGCGTCGATGGCGAAACCACGCAGTCCCATCTGGCGGTACTGGCATCGGCGGTAAGTGTGGCCGGCTTCTCCGCAGTGGTAGCATAGTGGGCGGTGGTCGGGGGCGCGCCAGATGTCGGTCTTCCTGCGCGTGTAGCGCTGGCTGACAGGCGGGTGAGATGGCGGCGGTGGTGGCGGCGGCGGCGTCTCGCGACGGTAGTGCTGCTGTGCGCCGTCCTGACGGGGGGCGTGGAGGGGGTGCACTGCGTCGGGCTGCAGCAGCGTAGCTCATGGCTTGCAGCTGCGGCTCTGGAAGCTGCGGAACGCCCAGTGATTGCTGGATCTCCTGGCGTACGACGTCAGCGATGGAATCGACCTGAGGCTGCACTGAAGGTAGAATTTTCCGCAGCTCCTCTTGCACGATCGCTCGGATCGTCTCACGCAAGTCGGCGGTTCCCAGCGATTGGATGTCGGCATAGCTTGTAGCGGAGAAGCTGCGGTTGTATTGCCGTGTCCGCATCTCGAGCGTCTTTTCAATTGTCGAGGCTTCGGAGGCGAATTCGGCGACCGTCTTCGGCGGGTTTCTTATCAAGCCAGCGAAGAGTTCTTGTTTCACACCCCGCATTAGGAACCTGACTTTCTTCTCTTCGGGCATACTTGGGTCGGCGTGTCGAAACAGGCGACTCATCTCCTCCGTGTAGATAGAGATGCTCTCATTGGGCAGCTGCACACGGGTCTCCAACATAGCTGCGGCCCGTTCCTTGCGGACCACGCTGGTAAACGTGCTTAGGAACGTCGTCCGAAAGAGATCCCAAGTTTGTAACGTGGACTCTCGGTTCTCGAACCACGTCCTCGCGGCGTCCTCTAGGTAGAAGTACGCGCGGCGCAGTTTTTCCTCGGAGTCCCAGTTGTTGAAAGCCGCAACTCGTTCGTACGTCTCCAGCCAGGTCTCGGGGTCCTCGCTTGGCGATCCATGGAAGGTCGGTGGCTCTCTCGGTGGCTGGATCACGATCGTTGCAGGGGACGCAGCGGCCGTCATCGTGCCTGTCGTCTTCGTCGCCGTGCCTTTTCGCTTGTCCGGTAGGAGTCCGTATTGTGGTGCCAGTCCTTGTAGTCTCCGGCTAGCTCGACTCTCCTGGATGGTGTCGGTTTCTTCTTGGCGACTTGGGCTGGGTTCACGGCTTGACGGGGGCGTTCGGTACATGAAAGGAGCAGCACCTCCACCAGATGTCACGTGGTCGTGACGTCGACGAAGGCAGCAGGCGACGTGTCCAAGATGAAGCTGTTTATTTGGGCCGAACTTGTGGCCGGGAAACGGAAAGTAAGAATACAGCAATACACACGGTATGCACTGATAGCGGCGAACAGAGCGTCGGCCGTCGATCAACTGACAAGCGGTGAAGCGCGTCGGCATTTATACGCGTGTCATCGAATATTCCAGTCTTATCACTGGTTGTCGCGAAAGCTCTGGAATAAGCTCGCGTGTTCGCGTCTTGCGCGCAATCTTAACACAACGATCTACAATAAACGCGAAGCTTCTAGAAAAATGAGGCGCGGTTTGCGCTGAGCATTGCTTACAGTCTTTGTGGGCGTAAACCGAATACAGCACAAGTATAATACAAAACGCGCGTGGCAATATTGTCGCGGTGCAACGCGAACAAAACACAAGAACACCTTGAGGCAGCGAAAACGACGTGTTCAAACCAGCTGAACAGGAAAAACCGTCTTCGTCTATGAATATCCACAGGCCCCACTACACTGCAGTGTTCGTTAATTCCCCCCATCGTCGTCTTCGTCCACATGTAGTATACACGCGTCATTTGCCTCTCTCTGAAAGAGCATCGCCCCGACGCTAAATCAGTAATGCAGTTTCTTGTTTTTTTGTTTTTTTTTAAGCAAAAGTCTCGCACAGTCACTCGCTGACATATGGTTTCATGCGCACTACGTGCACGAGTTCAGGACGGAGTTGGCGACGCCTCGTACAGAAGGGACTGTCGGGAACGACTTCGTAGGTCACATCACTCAGTCGTCGCAGCACTCGGTATGGTCCTAAGTATCGCCTTAACAGCTTTTCGGATAGTCTTCGTTTCCGTATGGGCGTCCAAACCCATACTCTGTCGCCGGTTTGGTAAAGGACTGTTCTACGGTGAGCATTGTAGCGGCCTGCGTCGTAGTCTTGCTGTAGTGTACACGCGTCAATATGTTGTTAGCCCGTTTTATAGCGCGTTGGAAACCTATATTCAAGGCTGCCTGTCAAAGCAGTGGGGATTTTGAGCTTTTTCTTTGTGCCTCGTAATCCATACTCTTCTTACGCGGACTGTACGTCCGATAGTACGGTCACACATCCGAGAGAATCACTCGCTGCGTTCTTCGACAAGACAGGCGCATTAAACCAGAAGCCACAGGTAATACCTTTTATTAAAGACATTTAGCTCCTGAGGAATGTGTATTCTCGACACTGAGAATATTAAGGTCCAGCTTGCTCTTTCGCTGCTTTAGTGGAACATATTCGCACACCAGGGCATCTATAGAAGTAGTTTAGAATGGTACCTCATACTCCCAGGCATCTGGTTTTTCTTTTTCTTTTTTTTTGCTCTACCAACGGTCGAGAATATATTAGTGGCCACCTCGTAAATGAAAATTCAGCACTATAAGAATGAATCGACATACAGTGGATGAGTTGCCTGCAAACAAAAGTAATCCAGAAGCAGGCTTCCTAGCAAAAGCTTGCATATTGTAAAGAAGCCTGTTTTACAGGCGACTGTTCATCGGACGAATAAACGCTTTATATTTCAATAATGGATCGCTGAGGCCTCAGTGATGCTTCAGTGGGCATTGTAAACTGCCTTAACATGTTTCTTAGCTTCTGACCACTTGTCTGTCGGGATACACAGGGTGCTGCACCTAAATCTAGTCAGAGTTTAAAAATATGCCGACGCACTCTGACGACGTGACCAAATGTATGTTGCTAACTGTTGCCTGGAGTACGTCGCACTATTTTTGTGTTGTTTTTAATTGCTTAATTAGTCATGTTTAATTAACTTTTAAAGCAACAAAATTGGGCAAAAATCCCAATGAGAAAGGTGTGGATCAGTCGGCAAAATGTCTGATTAGACACTTTTTAACTTTCGATCTATTAAGTATTACTGTTTCCTGCTTACTAGAGAAAAAAAAAATAAGAAGAAACACATGACGTGCCCACTTGCGCACTTATGCGAGCCGTCATTGCAGGGTTACCTAGCGTTTTGAGTGAAAAGGACCATGTCATTTAGCTGGGTGTGCTGCCTCGACCGGGCAGCGACGATGGCGGCGGCTGTGCGATGACGCACGTTTGGCTAGCGGCAAGACAAGCGATAACCGCTGCGTCTGCTTATCGTTGTCATGAACCACCGCGTGAGAAGCACATCGTTTGTGCGCGGAACGCTAGGGAGCGCTGCAATTACGGCGTGCATAGGTGCTCAAGCGGGTATGTCACGTGGTATCTTTTTGCATTTCGCGGGCTTTTGTAGTAAGCAGAAAAACACTAATGCTTAATCGATAGAAAGATGAAACGTGTCTAATCGGAAGTTTAGCAAACTGATCTGCTACTTTACCATTGGAACTTTTTGTCAAGCTTCGTTGCTTCAAAGGTTAGTTAATTAAACATGCTTAATTAGGCAATTACAAAAACACATAAAAATAGTATGACGTACTACAGGCAATAGTCGGCAACATGCGCTTGGTCGCGTTTTGAGAGAGTTCGCCGGCATGTTTTTAAGCTCTGGCTAGAGATAGGTGAGGCACCCTGTATATGAGTGTTACCGCTGTTGAGCATCAAGAGCAAAAAGTGAGGATGAGAAGAGAAAAACAAAAAAGGGCATAATCGAAGGCGTTAATCCTAACCACGATTAATGCACTTAAATCTACCTTTACATTATTATCTGTACGGTACTAGTTAATTTTTGTTTGCCTTTCCAATAAGGGGCTTCATATCTACTACTACTACTACTACTACTACTACTACTACTACTACTACTACTACTACTACTACTACCTCTGCTACTACTACTCTTTCCTTGGCTTCATATCGCTGTGTCTTACTAAAACGGGACCCTTGATCCATTTCCCTTCTTCTGTAGCGTGCGTGACGTAACACCTGGTAGTACTGATCCCTTTCAATCCCATTGAAGTACGCATGGAATGTGGTCGCTGCTTTGTTTATTCATGGCTGTCAGTGAGTATCGCTACGACTACGTTATAGGTGTCCAATTACCAATTTCGCGTGCATCCCGTCGGCTCTCTTTGAACCTCAGCAAACTCCCTGCACCGCACACTCGTCGGTCTCTTCTGCGAAAGCTTCTTGGGCAAAGTCGCTGTTGCTGTCGGAACATCGGCGCCAGAATAAACAAGCCGGTATATAAGGGGCGGAGGGCAAACTTCAACGGGAATTATGCGTAATCAAATTTGCCGGGGGGATTTTCGGTGCTAACGCGATATGGCGCTAAGTTAATTTCAAAACGGCGTGCACGCGCTCTTAGTTTAAACAGCATTTTTTTTTATTGTATGGCGCTCGCGCGCGAGCGCGTGCCACTGAACAGAGCCTTTCACGCGACTGGCGAAGAAAATTTTCTGAGTTTCAGGGAAAAACCAAAATGCCCCCCGGGCCCATGAAGAAAATCGCACTCTCGTGAACAGAGGGTGAGAGAGTGTCGGGTTGGAGTGAGTCGGGTAGCGATTCAGCGGAGGATACAAAGCGACCCGCCGCGAAAACTGCTGAACGCATCGGAGAGGATGTCACGTGGTTGGCGAAGGGGAGGGGCTTAAGCGGGAAGAGTAGTCTTTAGGTGGGCGAAAGGCCGTGGGTTCGTTCCAGGCGCACGTGTAGGGTTGATCGGCGAGGGAAAGTCCGCAACTCCGCACCCATCCGAAGAGCAGCAGCAAGTTTAACGAACGCCGCTTCGCTGCCTAGCTCCGAGCCGCGCAAGCAATAGGAGAAGGAAGGGGAAGGGAAACCAGTTAACCCGTAGGAGTAACGGCAACGGGCGAAGCAGCAACAGACGCCCGAGCGGCAGCTCCTCTGAAGAATATCCGCGCTCTTCTCTTCTCTGGCGACGTTGGCTGTAATTGGATTAACTGAGATTCCGAGTTAAGTTTTTGATAAGTATTCCTTTTGAAGGGCCCCGTGCCTCGCGCGTTCTAATGAAATTTCGAGGCCGTTCCGCCACGCGCGCGCCGGCGCAAAGAAGAAGGCCTCGGCTGCAAAAATTTGAGCGCCTCCTCAAAGGCTGCACAGCCGAGCCGGTGTAATAGTAGCTACTACAGCTGCGCCTGCTTCTGCTGCTTCTCCGCAGGATCTGCTTGCTCGGCGGAGGAGCAAGTTATCGCGGCCGTAACGCCCCAGAGCCACCCCGTCGCTCCTCCTCATGCACGCGAGCAGCCGCCTCCTTTGTTGCTTGTACTTGGTAGGCCTGTTCCCGAAGACGAGCAGTTGCCATGAAAGAAGAAAGCTCGTCGTAGAGGCAGTTCGCTAGCCCTAAAGAAAGGGGCGCCAAGTGTATGTGTGCGTGTGTGTGCCAGAGGGGACGGGGATTGAGGAAAAGCGTGGGGGGTGCTTGCACAAGCTCAGAAGTGCCCCTGGCGCCCGGATAATTAGGTTTTGTCGTTGTTAATTGTTATGGCGGCCGTTCTGTGCCCGCGCCGTGCCGGAGGCGAGTGCCCCGTTTTCTACGCCCGTTTTCGGGCGAGTTTTAAAAACCCCTTTCTTTCCTCCGAGGGGCTTTAAATATTAAGGCGATTATGCCTCGCGAGTGTACGCAAGTAAAACATGCAGAAGCTCGCGTGGGACTTCTCTTCTCTCGCCAGTGTTGCCTGCTAGGCTCGCACGCGCGCGGCAGCCGAAGCTCTATTTCGCAAACTTCGCACTTTTGGGATCGAGAAAATGGTCTAAAGAGCATTTCCGAAGGGGCTTTGGGAGATCGATCCCCCAGTGAGAACATTTTTCGAATAACTTATTAAATAATCGTGAGAAAGTGCCTCCTTCAGGGAGATTTTGGCGGAACTGCATCGAGGACAGTTTCTTGTTCTTATTGTATATCGATCAGGAGACATGATTTAGAGATGGTATTTATGACAGAAGAGCGAGAGGGAGAAGAAAAAATGTACAACCAAATTACGCAGGAAGGGTCACATCGAATTAAGATCTTCTGCAACCCGTCGCGTTTTCACGTTGCTACTCCCGGGCATGATATGATAATCATAAAGATGTCACAAATTTTCCTTCAAGAAGCAAATATTTGTCAAGTGACAAGAACCTGCGTAATGCGAAGGTTGTGGGTTCAGTCAAACCAGTGGTGAATCGTTTTTTCTTTTCTCCCACTTTAATTTATTTTCCCTTTATCTCATAATTAATGCACTTAAAGTAAAAAAAAAAACTAGAAATGACATCCCCAAGCTGTCCTTTGGCATCATTATCTATCGGCCTCTTATGGTTTTGTTAAAGATAAACAGAAAAAGAAATAAACGGGCGCCTTAATTTATTCCTTTTATTTCGTTCAAGAAACCATTTAGCCATTTTAAACAACCCCTCTGGTGGCTTTGAAGTCAAGCTTTCGAATTTCAAATATTAGCAACGGCCGGACAGCGGTAGCATGAGTTGCAGTGAATCTAAGTTCAAAATTAGAAATAAAGAGCAACAAACAAAAAAGGACGAGCAAAACGAAGAAATGTTTTTTTTTTCTTTTTTCTAAAGAGGTGAGGTATACAATAATTTGTTGTGACCGTTGATGATTTTGTCAATGATCTCATAAACATAAAATGTAGAAATTGTCCTAGGAAATACACAGCATGAGAGCCTCTGAGCATTGCTGCGAAGAAACCTGCTCTTTGTAAATATTGTTCGAAATCGAATGCAAGCAATCCTGCCTGTTAGCACGTGAGCCCGGTTAAAGGACAAGAACACCGCTGCGTAAGAAACGAATAGCCTGGTTCGAATGGGTTCACGAGATTTGACCGGGAGCCTTGCTTTGGGTAGATTCCGACTATGAGACCGAATCTTATACATCACGTGAATGACAAATACTTCTACGCTATTTTCATGGATGCTGGCCAGGAACAATTCGTTTAATTTTCCGGCATGATTCTCTTATGGCGTACGCTGTGCAAATGAGATGGAGTTTGCAGCTACCTAAAAAAAAAACAAAAACAAAAAAAAAAGTGCTGGCAGTTTTCACTAATGGCGAATTCCATTGGGAGAACAGGATCACTCAAAAGCACGCCAAAAGTGCTCTTTTCAGAGCCGGCGGGTTTCAGAGGTCGAACAGAAGTAGGAGCACTGTCATCCAGTGGCAGAGCGGGAGCGCCTTTGCTGCTCTGAGAGCAGGCAGGAGCAGTATGTAGTGCTCTTGTCTGAAAAGCGGAGTAGGCACAGTACAACGAGAGTCACGTGACTTTTAAACGTCACATTCTCCGTATTTGTTTTAATTTTGCTTAAGCCGGTGAGCGCGGCGGCAATGGTAGCAACCAGGTGTAGTTTGACACCACTGATGTTGGCCGCATCGGCCCCGTTTGTGCGGGTAGCGACGATGACAGCTAGGAAGAGTACGCAGCTACGTTTGCTGGATACGTCGGTGCAAAAACGTACTATGTAAATGCGAACTAGGATAATGGCGAACATGCGACTGACAGATTTTAGGCGTATTTTGGTGCTGTCCTGCAGAAAAGGCCGGGGTTTCGAATGTTTCGATCATATATGGTACATTTTTCCTACCTCGTCACCCTTTCACCTGCCCTCCGGAAGCGTGCCGCACTCCAGTGGCAGGTCGAGTGGCCCTGCTCTCAGTGCTTTGCCCCCCCACTCTTCACTGCACTACACCTCTACTCCTGTTCTCTCAATGAAATTCGCCATAAGTTGCACACGGCTTGGCGCAGCGAAGCTGGTTGATCCTCAAGTGTTTAGGCTCATGCCGACTGCTGCTTTGTTATAAATGGTTATTGCTAGGTTCTGCTATGTTGTGAGTAGGTTTTGCTTGAGGATCGGCCATCTTCGCTGTAACAAGCGTTGTGCGACTTAGTGCGAACTTCCCGCATTTTTTTAATCTCTGTCTATTTCTATTTCTTTCTTTCTCTCTGTGAGTCTCTTTTCCGTTCTATTTCTTTCTCTTTTCATCTCTCTTTCGCTTTCTTTCCCTTCTTTGTCTCACTCTTTCTCTGTTTCTCTCCCTTCTTTCATTCTCTATCTCTTTCTCTATTTCTCTTTCTGCATTTCTTTCCCTCCAATTCTCCTTTTCTCATTCTTTATATGCTGTGCTTTTCTCTCCCCTCCTCCTTTTCCTCCACCTCACCCTCACTTCCCTTTCCTATCCCCTTGCAATACGATGCTATACAAGGCTAACAAGAGCTTGGTTTGGGCGAGTTGGTTCATCATAGTTCATCATAGACCGAGCAAGACAGCATGCATACAACGTTAAGAATGGCTATGGTAGCCACATGGCTGTACACTGCAAAGAATGCAAATGCAGTCCTCTATTTCACGAAACAAGGTTTTTGAAAAAAAAGCGAGAACGAAGAATGAAAGAGAAATTATAAAAACATTTTTTATCAGGGAGGCCACGGATCGATGCATCAGTACACCATCACTTCACCTTTCTTAACAATTCTTAACAATTCTTAACATTTCTTAACAATTCTATGCATAATCACGCATGTGTTGTGGCGCATGCGCACTGATCTTGCACCCTGTATAAAAGCGGCCGAAGTACCTTCAATAAATTCAGTTGAAAGTCAGCGCTCTTTCCTGTCCGTGTTTTTTTTCTTACCGTTGTCGCGCTGTAACTACGATATAACTATACAAGGCCAGTGTGCCTGGATTGCCAAGTAGTTGAGACGCTTGCCTTCGAATCGGGGGTACGTGGGTTCGAATCACACCGCCTCGTGAGGAATTTTTCTTCGCCAAAGTTTTCTTTCTTTCTCTTTTTTTCCATCTCTTTCTCTCTTTCTTTCATTCCCTCTTTCTCTCACCCCCCTTGCTATACGCCTCCAGTGTTTTTCTTTTCCTCTTCTTCCTCCACCTATTGCTCAATTTCGGTGGCTAATACTCGTTTATAATGATGATAGTACTTCGGTCACGACATTACGCCGAACTAGAACAGATTCGCTGTTTTCACAACAATAATGCGTAAAGTTGTACGCACTTTTAATATAAAAGACGAAACTTGAACAACGTAATTTGCTTAAGCAACCATCTTCATAGCCTAATGATATTGAAAGAGTCAATTAAATCGTGAGGTATGTAGAGAACGCTGCAGCTGATTTGCCAAAAGAGCAAAGCAGTGACACTGATTGCCAAGTTTAACTTTTCGCTTGTGGTCCTCGAACGGTGTTCGAACTATATGCAGGTACGCCACATCGGCGCGGCGCAACACGCAAGAGAACTCCTGATTGCTGTACGAAGGGACTTATTCAGTGAGTTCCGAAACACCGGCGGCTGCCACGCATCTCTGTATAGAGGTCGCACATCGAGTTCCTCCAAGATCCAACATCGACTGGTTTCAGGGCTGTATGATAATACCCAGTGCCGTTACCGAAGGGTCACCAATAATGAGTAATAGGCTAATAGCTAAGCGGCTCAGCGGGCCCAGCGGCCGAACGCAGCAACACCGCAGCAACACGCGTGCACAAGCGGCAATAAAACGCATTTTCAATCAATCAATCAATCAATCAATCAATCAATCAATCAATCAATCAATCAATCAATCAATCAATCAATCAAGAGAACTGCACCTTGGCAGTTTTAATCAATCAATTAAATAATAAGGAAATCAGTTAATCAATCAAACAGTCAATCAATGAAGAGAACGGCACCTTGGCACCTTGGCAGCTCTCAGTATTCACAACACAGGCTCGATGAAGAGCGCGTCGAAAGGCGTTGCCGGCCTCGCACCTGGATGGTGGATTAAAATTGACGGTGCTAGTTAGCGTCCCATGATATACAAGATAACTGTAGCTTAACGTTTACTGCCCGTTTCGCTAAGTGCAGTACGTACACGCAGCTGCACAGCAGGAAAGTGAGCGTGATTGTAGAGGTTTGAGCACAGCAATGCAAGAGGATGAATGCCGAGCAATGGATTGGCTCAGCCACCGGGCGAACGTGGATGGTGCCTTGACTTCTTTTTGACAATAAAATTGCCAACCAATATATGCGGTGTTAGCTAGGAATGATTGATTCTCCGCGCTGTCCACGACTCGTCGAGCACGACCACACAGCAAGTATTCTGCGTATAGCGTTTAGGCGCAGGCACTACGGTGACGACGGCGGCAACAATGGCACTGACGGCGTTTGTGCGCCTCAAGTGCCTGTTTTAGTGCTAGGTATTTGAGCAAATCTGTCTTCATGAGTAACTTCTGGTTGACAAAACTGCTGCGTACATGACTCGGAACGAGCAGTGACGCATAATGCGCTAGTATCTGCAAAGTCTATACAGATGCTGCTCTCCTAGAAGACGGCGGGAGGACATCATTGCTAAGTACTAGACAATATTTCATCAGTGGTCACCAGCGTTAATTATCTACGGCAGCCAATCTTCTAGTAATGAAACTTCAATCTATCTATGGCGCTCTAGAACATGCCACCTCTAAGCTGACTACAATCGGACAACTAGACATCTTAACTAATTCTTTACCGGATATTCAGGAACACATGAAAGTTCCCAAGGTGATGTAAGTTTGCGAGGCGATGCACGCTGTGAATTGTAGAGGCTCGTTCACACCTGCGACCAGCACCAATCGCGCGACCAAGTTTTGACGCAAATTGCTGCTTTGACTCAGTCGTTCGCTGCTCAATTTTTTAGTCGCGCCACTGCAGTCGCGAATCTCTGAACCATTCAGATGCGAAAAACAGGCCGTCAGTCTTTTTTCTTTTCTTTTTTTTTTTTTTGTTACTGTGCAATAGGGGCAATGGCAATGCAAGGAGACGTGAATTTTGCGTGACGACGGGGTATAACATAAATCGCCTTCAGTCGCTTTTAGGTCGCCAGTCGCAAATGGCAGTGCGACCGGTCCTGGTCACAGATGTGCATGGGCCTTAATACAGCTACTTGTTTGTGAGTACACTGGATTCAAGCCTCTGCTGCAAACCCTCAAAATATATCTGCTGACTAGCAGGCACACTGTCCTCCTAATACAAATCTTTCCTTGATTACCCTTACACCTCAACTCCTCAACACACTCCGAGGCCGTAATATGTTTTTCCGTCAGCATACACGCGCTCTTATCCTTTGCTATGCCCCCCCCCCCCCCCTTTCCACTTCACTATATTAGGGCAAATGAAGTCGTGCTTAGGAGGCCTCAGGCAGAGGTGGCCCTTACAACGGCTGTCATCTCAACGTTTAACTGGTCGCATTCACCACTCAGTGCTCCGTGTTCGTACTGCTCAGTTCCAGTTATGCGAGCAGATGCTGACCACCTTATATGGAAACGCCAAGGGTTACAATCGGAACGCTCCCGCCACCTCCTGCAAACCGGCCTTCGCTACAGTGACACGACCAGCTGCGACCGCTGAATATACGATGATCGATTCCACGACAGACTGCTTCACTTCATACACGACACCAATCTTACGCCACACATCTTATACACATGCTCACACAAAGTATTATGCCTTAAGGACAAGTCAATGTCGCAAAAAGGATGTCTCCATAAATCTATGCTCCAAGAAGCAAGTGTCTACGAGGTTTGTCCGATTTTTTTTTCCCCTGCTAGAGGGGCCCCATATTGGTGGAGACGGAATGTAACAATTAACGCTTCTCTAAAATAATTTTCTATAATTTTCTCGGGCTTTAAAAAACCCCGCGTCTCAATAAATTAGTGTGAGGTCTTCATAATTGGCATGTCTACAATCTGTGAATTACTTTAGGGCGTTAAAAATAATATTAGTTAAAAGTAATTTCTCATGTGTAACCATAGCACGTGGTTATTTTCCATGACCTTTACTGACAATGACCCAATCAATACTACGATGTTAGGCATAGAAACATTGCATCGTTCAGAATGAACTTAGCTGATGGCAAAGGAATTTACTTGCCGAAGCCTCATCAATTAGAAAGAGAAAAAGAAATGCGAACGCACGAGTATAAATATGACACAAAAGAATGCCCTTTTTACAGTATCTTTTATTTTTATTATTTATTTTTTTTTTGCAGTCCAGTCCGTATTGACAAAATGCTGTTACATTAAAATTGTTCTGAAAAGAAAAATTAGGCCGATTCTGACGATGCGCGTGTCGTTAGTAAAACCCAGCCGCGCTTCGCGGACACTGATGAAGCAGCGAAGCTGGGGGCCTTCCCTTCGTCAGGCTATCACATTCCTATGTTTTGCAAGTCTTTCAGATATGTTAGTGTATCGCTTCTCTTTATTAAACGCTCTTTGTTAAGGTTTGTGGTAGTAGTATTCGCCTCGAGATCTTGGAGTGGCGCGCTCTCGCGCGTGACGTCGGAGCGGGGACTCCGCTCTCAACCGCGCTGCAGCCGCCGCGGCTCCTGCACGAGGATCGTCTGCTTCAGGCGGGAACTTTGTCGAACGAACAGGCTCGCGAGGGTCAATGAACGCCTGCAACGAATGTTTTCGAGTGCAATTAAGAACTTGTTTTAGTCGAAGCCCAAACGACAGGGCCAGGAAATCCCTCGTATGTTCGACGAGTGCGTCGATGCCACCGATCGCATTGCTGGTAAGAAAGTGAAACTATGTGTGAGTGTTCTCGCTAGTTATCCACATTTTCTTTCGATATTTCAGTAAGCGTGCCTTTCTCCAGCATCTACAAGTATGCAGATAAAGCTTGCGAAACGTCGCGGTGTCTCGTCCAGGGTGAGGCGGTGTACGACGAAGGCCACGTCGTTGAATGCGCGGCCGAGGCCGTCAACGGAGATGCATCATCGTCGAGGCGCTCGTCCCGCAAACAAGTAGACTTGCGAGCCCACCACACAACGTCTCCGTCGTGATCGACGGCAGTGAAGTGGCGAATGCTCGCTGTTCGTGCAAAGCAGGGTGAGGCAATATCTACGTGTAACGGGACATAGAACGCAGCGGGGCAAAGGCAAGCTGGTTTCTGTTCACGCACGTGGCAGAACGAAAAGCTTAAAGAGATCCGCTTCTTAAAAAGTGTCTGCACTGCCTCAGGTGAAAACCGTTAGAGAATCTGCACTAAACAGCGGCAGCAGGTTTCGCTTGTGAATTTATGATAAGCATTCCGCTAGGCACGCGTTTGTCTTCATGAGTAAAATACGTATCTACAGTGCGTACACGATCCAAATTCAGCCGTTGTCTCGGACATCCTACGCCGCTAAGCTGCGCTCACGAGGCGCGCTTACCTGCGAGGCGATTCGGAGACCGCGTCGTCGGCTCCTTGTCTAGGGGCCTTCGCGGCAGGTTTTGGAACGGCACTGCACCTAGTGTAAGTCGCCTATGCTTATAGCCTGCGTGCAATAAATGGCTAAAGTACTGGCGAGGCACTCAAACACGGTTACAGCCTTACCGAAGGGTGGCGCGTACGGTGTGTAGCAGAAGTCACCGTCAGTGAAGTGCTTGCTGCACACGGTCGATGAAGGCGTGGGGCGCTTTCCCATTCTAAGATTGACTATCCACTTTTTGCTTAGCTTCGGATCCTTAGGATAGTTGTGAAAGCGAACGCCCTTTTCACGAGCAGTCGATGTACACTGAGGCACAATACAGCTAGTACTTCACCATTGTGCAGCACTCGCCGCGGAGACAAGCGGCCGCAGTTCTGGCAAACAAAGAGCTTTGCTTCTAAAATGAACGTCGAAGGCGGAGACCCATGGTTGTTCGAACAGCGTCGGTAGCCACCATACACAAGATAACCAACTGAAGTGCTTCTTCGTTGAGTTTTAGCACAACTGTGGTTTCTACACGGCGCCTGGCCTACGTAGCAGACGAAAGCGCGCGAATCCCCGCTCTGACGTCATACAGGCGCGGTTCGCAGCGCGCCATCGGTAGCACACCAGGCGAATAGCTACTACTTTTTATAACCACAAAGTATCACGTGTCCGCGGTGTGACCATGGTAACGCGCACGCCATTTGTTGGGCTAGCTGTTACCTTCTGCCTTGTTAGTGGAAGTTGTGTGTAGTGGGATTTAAGCAGCGTGGAGAGTTGGGCGAGTTGGTACGAGTTCATTCTGGTCGGACTGCGCAGTGGGACTTACGCTATTTCTGTGACACGTACGCGTTTACGATGATGATAGTTTTCTGATAGGCCGCACATATTTCTGTGGCACGTGCCCGTTTGTTGGGCTACTATTTTTAGTGTCCACTATCCACTATCTGTCTTCATGAGTAACTTCCGGGTGATAAAACTGCGGCGTACATGACTCGGAACGAGCATTGACGCATAATGAGCTAGTTTCTGCAATGTCTAGCAGTGTCCACTGTCCACTATTTTTAGGGGACAGTGGTGAGTAGTGGGGTTTACCCAATGTCTGTGGCGCATACCCGTTTAAGATGCCCACCAGTGTTACCACGAATCCCGGACATGAAAACCGCGGCTAAGAAAAGCTTCGTCGTTAAAACACGCAGGCACGTAAAGGCGAGGGCCCTTATGATAGGAAAAAGCTTGCGAATTCTTCACCAGGGGCCGAACCCTAAAGCTTTCTGTTCTTACCGGATCATTACTATTGGATGGCCGGCTTCGCTAATGAGAGAGAGAGAATGATATGAGAGAAGGGCAGGGAGGTAAATCAGCATCGTAGCATCGGGTTTGCTACCCTGCACTAAGGGGAGGGGGAAAGGGAAATAAAGATGTGAAGGAAAGCGGAGATTAAAGTAGACGTGTGAAAAAAAAGTGTAGGAGCGTTGCGTGACAGAAAATTGGGGGACCCCTAAGCTTCGCCTTTAAGAGTTGAACGCGATAGCGATATCCCGTCCCTAGTGCGTACTTCAATCATTTAGTGCATACTATGTAATTGGTAGTATGCTTTAAACCAGGAGAAATTATGCGCGGCAAATGTGGGAAATGTTTTCGAACTTGCTATGCACCCACTACGTGGTGTTAAGGGAATACGCGCAGTGAGGTGTGTGCCGTTTGTAATGGGTGGCTGGCTTTAAACTATGGAATCGTTATGATAGTCACATATTCTGACGCCCGATGGCAATGTACGCTTGTACCACGCAATATTCCTGGGATATTACATGTTATATTGCGACGCCTATATAAAGGACGCTTGCGTTTGCGAAGCATGGAAGTTCTTTTCACTGCATTTCCAAGCAGAGGGAAGTTATTTTCACAGTATTTCAAAGCGGAGGCATGGCTGTGTGGTAAAACACCTGCATGCCACGCAGACGACCCGGGTTCGATCCTCACTCGGACCCGAAAATTTTTATTATTTATTTTATTTGCATCTTTCTCGATTTTTCGGTCACGGAGAAGATGATGATTTTTGCGGTCACGGACAAGATGATGATTTTTCGGTCACGGACAAGATTATTTTTCGCTCACAACCAACGACGCCGACACCGACACCAACGCCGACGCCGGAATTTCTGCGAAACGAGCTCTTTAACGCTATCGCGTTAAAAAATCAACAAGAGGCTTCGCTAGTGATATGTCAGCGCTGAGTGTGTCTCCTCTTCGTTCGTACTGGTTGCATGCGTTGTGAAACATTGAAATTATGCTGCACCAACTAGCCCAAAACTCAACCTTAGTGATATGTCCAGCGTTACGATTGCCTGAAAATTGTTTAAGAACAATTCTAGCGCAAGACGTCTTGGTGAACATGGGTCCTAGGCCTGTATTCGCAAGAAATTCTTTGTTCTTAAGAAGGAAACAGTTCGTAAAAAAAAACTAAGCGCCAAGTATAAAGTTGGACATATTGTTAGTGACTGAAGTCGGCCAGTCATGCATAACACTTTTGAACAAAAAATGCTTTGCGAATTTGGCCCCAGAATCGCAATGGAATGGTGGTGGTGATATAGGTACGCCGACACTTGAATTTGGAATTGATTGTTTCTCCATCACTGTCTGTTTTTATTGACATTACAAGGAGAAGGGAAGAAAAATCAGATGTCCATTCCCTACTGGGAAAGTGTGCGTACCAGGCCTACTACTTTCTTTCTTTCTATCGCACTGCGCAGCACTCCCTCCTAACTTTTTCCTTGCTCCGTTACGGGAGCGGGACCTTTATGCACGTGCTTAGCAGCGCAACACTTCAGTTACTACAGGCAACAAAAATAGTCATGCTTTCAGATCCAGACAACGACGAAACGTGGCAACGTGAAATAATAGGCGACCTCGATAAAAAGACCGCATTGCAGCATCATTAGCGACTGATCGCTGATAAGGCCTCGATGCAGAGAGCTTCGATTATTGGTAAATAGCCCACGCAAATACGCATGTGTCACGCGCACCTTCGACGGCTGCATTTCT
>JALIZH010023163.1:0-38205 GCA_030522465.1 Rhipicephalus appendiculatus
CGAGCTCTGAGGACTGCCAACGGTATATGGTTAGGGTTGTTCGTTTTCGGGTAAAACCCGATTTTACCCGATTCTTGCACCCCGAACAAGTTTCAGGAGAATCGGGTTAAACCCGATTTCTCCCCGAATAAACCTCCCTCGTAGCGATCTGCACAATCAGCGGGCGAGTGATACCTTATGTGCACAAGGTGGCACATAATCTCTTAAGAAAGTGGTCAGCAGGGCAGGCGTTGGGTTGTTGTTTTTCGGCCAGAAATAAACTTGGTAGCCTGTGTCAGCAAGTTAACCGAGAGACCAAGACGAAGAAAAGATGTAGCAAGAAGCACCGGCAAAAGGAGAAGTTTGTTGAATGTTGCGAAGGTGTGGTGTACAAGATTCCGCTTTCTTGCGGGCGTTACTATGCGGGTCAAACTGGCCGGTGCGCTAATGACCGCATGCGCGAGCACGCGAACAAGGTCAGTAAACAAGCTAGAGAGATAGCCAACTGTCTATTCATTGTAATGATTGCGGTTGCCAGCCATCTTTTAAAGATTCTATTTTCCTGTCAAAATACCATGAAGAACGCGCGCGTCTCATTTCAGCGTATCACATCCATAACGGCGGCGAGGCATGTGTTAGCCCTCCCTCGATTTCACTCCTTCCGAAGGAGATAACATTTCTGTCAGATTGAGCGTTTTATTGCCTCTGCGCAGGCTGATCATCATTTTTGGTGTTTTTGCGTTTTTGTTTTTCCGTTTTCTTGAGATTGTGGCGGAGCATATATATGTGGACTGGCAGAATAAAGCACATTTGGTTGTTAGTCAGCGCCGTGGTTTGTGTCCTTCTTCGTCCCGTCTTGTAGCGCTGTTTTCTACTGCATAGCATTACCAGGCGCGTCTTGTGAGCGCAAAGCCACCGTCGCGGACATAAGGCGGCACCGGAAACTTCAGCGTGGAGATGGGAAGAAAACGAAAGACACTGGATGACTGGTGTAAAGAACATGAAGATCTCCAGATCGCAACGAAAGACAGTGAAGGCACCCGCACTTTAGTGTGCAAAGAAATATTGCAACACCGAGATGGTCACCGATCCAGCGAAGAAGCCCTACGACCGAATTCGTGAGCATCTAATGTCATCTCGTCATAAGAAGTTCAAGACGGCTTCCAAGGAAGCTGAGACTGCGGGAACGTCTCAGCAGACGCTTTTTGATATGTCCTGTAGACAGCGTGCGAAAGAAACTGAAGCGGACGGCGTTATCCATGACTTTGTTCGTGCCCTAGCGTACAGCGGAATAAGCATGCACCAGGCGGACGGACCGCTGGGAGACTTCGCGCGCAAATACTGCAAGGCCGCGAAGACCATGCCAACAGGACAAAGACTTCGGCTGAAATACCTGAAAGAAGCTTTTGACAAGGACATGGAGAAAATCCGCGATGATATGCGAGATGTGAAAGTGAGCGTCATCGTCGATGAATCCCCAGACATCACTGGTGTGCCTACCATCAACACTCTCCTGTGCTACTATAGCCAGAAAAACGTGAAGAAGCACGTTGTTCTGGTCGACGTCGGACAGGGGTAAATGCATCGAACAGTTACACGGTGGCCAGCGCAGTTAGCAAGGCACTCCTGACGGTTGGCAAGACGTGGAAAGACGTTGTGGCAGTAGCCACAGACTCAGCGGAGTACATGCGAAAGATGGTTCGAGAAATCTGTCAGGCTGAAGGGATCCAAATCTTGCATGTGAAAGATATAGCACACCTTATTCATGTGAGTGTTGACCATGCCATTTCTTTACCATGCATGTCTGATGTTCGATCCGTAGTGATCAAGTTTGGAGCGTTATTTAAGCACGCTAACAAGCTTTTACCAAAAGTACACTGAAATTTGTTCTTCTAATGGCCTCTTTGGACCTGACATTAAGAAGCCACCTTCTGTTGTCCCGAATCGATGGCAAAGCTTCTACAAGGCACTTGTGGTAGTCGTAGAAATGTGGAGCTCGTTAACAGAACTTGCTGAAAGCTCGCATGATAGCAGCAAAGCGGAAGCTATTCGAGGGATACTTTCTGAAAAAGAAGTTGTTTATGCGAAGGCAATCTTGATGAGAGATGCACTCGGCCCACTTTTGGAAGCCCAGAAAACGCTTGAAAGTGGGAAGCTTTTGATGCCCAGCTTTGATCACCTGGTAAACGTGAAGCTGCAGCAGATTGTCGGGGAGCTTTCGGCGATGATCGGTAAAAGCGATCAGGCCAAAGCTGTTTTGTCTATGTTACCCAAGCGCAGCGCTAATTTAGTAAAAACATGTTCTGAAGAGTTCTGCACGAAACTCGCCACAAAATGGCGCTGCACTCTTGGACGGAACGTCTCAGAAAAAGAGGAAAACCAGCTAACTTTGTGGAAGTTGGGAGCCGTCCTTGATCCGTTTCAGAAGCGTCTGCTGGGGCAGTCATTTGAGGACTACCGACCTCTGTTCATGTCCGTAACCGACAATGTAGATTCCCCTTAATGACGAGTTCAACCAGTATTTGCTGGAAGCGAGCCCCCACAAACCCAGCTGTCGAACTAATCGAGTATTGGCATGACTCTACTTCTCGCTACCCAAGGCTTGCAAAAGCTGCACTGACATTGTTGTGCCTAGCTAATGGTAGCTGTGATGTGGAGAGAACTTTCTCCCAGCTGAGATATGTTCAACGACCGGACAGATCTCGAATGGAGACTGACATGTTGCGCATGCAGATGATAATGTATGTCAACAAGGACGTGTAAAAAATCGATGACCAGATTTTCGAGACTAAAATGTATAATTTCTAAGAGTCAATGTTTACTGATTCATTCATTTTCAAACACCACTGATTCATTTTCAAACAAACACAAAATTTCGGGTAGTATACTGTATACTGTATTTGCTATAATACTCTGGTGTCTGTCCCAATTACCAGCTTGAAACACCAAATTTAACGTGTTATACTTAAAAAGCCCGTGATACGTTTTGATAAGCTCAGTGTAAGTTCTGATAAGTACAACCGTATATTTAACCCGAAAAAACCCGAAGTAAGGAATGGTTTCGCAAAAAAACCGATTTTTCCCCGAATATCAGTTTGAAAAAATACCGCCCGATTTTTACCCCCCGAATTTGAAAAAATATAAAACCCGAAAACGAACAACCCTATATATGGTGTATATAAATAGCCTGCCGTTAGCATGGTAAGGTACGTGCGCTCTCGTGGCCGAGTGGTTTCGCGCCGCGCGCTGCGGAGCGTGAGGTCGTAGGTTGAACGCCCGGTGACGGAACTTTTTCTTATCGTTTTAGATGCGAAGCATCTTATGCTCAGAGGCTCCCGTGTCCCGCGTCCGCCGTCCCCCCGTCCCGCGTCCGGCCACTTTCATGAAGTAGGCAAGCACCCATTATGCGAACCAGAACACTGTAGTAATATGAAGGCCGTCAACCCTAACACAGTCATCAGAGTCATGGCCGAGAGCACAGAGAGGCTGCTTAGCCATGGCTACGCAGGTGGTGTCTGTCGCCCAGGTTGACCCCATTCCTTGAGTCATGGCCGAGAGCACAGAGAGGCTGCTTAGCAATGGCTAGGCAGGCGGTGTCTGTCGCCCAGGTTGACCCCATTCCTTAATCTTGCTTGCATGTGTTTGGAGGGGGCTTAGTCCTTCCCGCGTCCCACAGCGCATGCGCGTCCTCTCCCCCTCTCTCTCCTACGCTCACCCCCTTTCTCTCCTCTAGGAATCCTCTACTCTACGGAGCGGCCCCCGCGTCCCACACCCCCCACAGCGCATGCGCCTCCCCTCCCCTATGCTCTCCTACGCTCACCCCGTTCCTCTACTCTAAGGAGCGGCTCCCGTGTCCCACACCCCCCCACAGGGCATGCACGTCCCCTCCCCCCTCTCTCTCCTCTTCTACGCCCCCCCCCGTCCTTTTCTCTAGGAGTCCTCTGCGGAGCGGTGCGCACGACAGGTGGTGTGACAGCTGCATACTCCGCTGGGGGCGCCACGGTAGTTCCGCGGTATGAAAATGACGGAGCGCGCGCGCCTCATTGTCTCTCCTGTGCAGCGCCGCGATGAGCACCCGGACCACTGCCGTGAAACGAGAGCGGCGACGTTCCTCCCGCTCAAGCTAATTATCTCCCCGCTGCTTCGCATCCACACATGGTTCCCTTTAGCGGGAGATGGGGAAGTTTTTTGCATTCGTCGGGTCAACGCTGCCAGTGTCGGTTTTTCTTAACACCCTCGCATTTTAACTACCAATGTCTGTTCTCGCCGTTCCTCGGTAGATATAAACTGTCAAAATTATGTGGTGCATACCCGCATACCGTGGCATACGGGTATGTGCCACACGTGTCTGGAGGCAAAGGTTTCACATCGCACGCAACGGGATTTTCACATTATTCATGTCATGATCAGACAGTCATAATCGTCAAACCCTCTTACCCCTGCCATACTAATTTTGGTCTACCCCAAGTTAAGGAGCTGATCACGAGAGCACCCAGACGTAGGCGGATAGATAGATAGATAGATAGATAGATAGATAGATAGATAGATAGATAGATAGATAGATAGATAGATAGATAGATAGATAGATAGATAGATAGATAGATAGATAGATAGAAACGCTCAAAGTGTCTGCAGTACGCAAAGAAATGCTTAGCATTTAAAAAAAAAAGCTGCATAGCACAACTGCATGACAGCTTGCCACAATGTCGGGAAAAAATGAAAAGCAAAAAAGAAGCTGTTTATAAACAGAAGGCATGACTGTAAAGCATTAGCGTTAAATACAGCACCAAATAATAACATGACGAGATATACACTGCCACAATAATAAAGGAAAATGAGGCTTCAAAAAATTTACATAAATGAAAAATGACGAAATACCTAAAACATGGCACTAATGTTGTGAAGTACTCCTACAAAAACATGTATCAGTTGGGTAGCAATGTTAAAATAAGTGGCATATTTAAAAATCCTAAGCAAATGAGTGAAAGTGCATTCTTTGGCTCATCAAGCAGTCACAAATATTGTAAACAGAAATGACTAGGTAGCAAACAAGCAATATAGTAAGAGCCTGCATTTCACTTACAGGGTGTTTTTTTAGGCAATATAGATTTGTTAATAAAAATCCTATGGGCTCCTCCTCCTATGCGCTCAAAGGCTCCTGCTGTTTTTGGATACGAACTCCATGTTGAGGCTGAAATACTTTGACACTGTTAAAATGACACTTCTGTGACTAATTAAAAAATAGTTTGTTAAGTTCTTAATTATTGACTTGAGGGCAATTATAAATATTAGAAAGTCTAGTGTATGACAATTTATGGCATACCCTTTTTTAGAAACCACAAAAGTTGCACGTAATTTGAGGTACTCATAATTGAATTGCAAGGGTAATACCGAAACTAACCACGCTAGGAATGCAGGAAATGCAACCACGCTTTTATGTCAGGACAGAGCTATCTGTGACAAGGAAGTGACGAAATTTTAATGAGGGTGCATCGTGGCCGTATCTTTTCGTAAAAGCGGCAAGTCATTTCATTTGTGCTAACGGATCACCTTACCTTTGCATGTAGCGTCGGTGCTTATCTGTTTATATTGAGCTGTGCACTTGTGCTAAAAAAAAGCCGCAATATCAAACTATTCTTTGTCTGTGAAGCATAAAACTCTGGCAGCCACTGCGGTGCTTCCTCTCAAGGACAAGCGATATAGCTTTTGAGCCTGTTTATAGTTAAAAAAAAGAAGCAGATAAGCATCACACATTGCACCCAAAGGATGAACTCTTTACTTGTGTATTTTGGAATGCATGTCAATTTTCTTGACCACATTCTGATCCCGCACACCTTGATTCAAATTTCGTCACTCGATTGTCATGTGTACTTCCAGTCTTACATTACAGAACGTTTCCTGAGCGCCAAATGCGATCAGTTTTCACCCTTAAATTTGATGAACATTTTTATTTCTTAAAAATGCGTTTGTCATAAATTAGGATGCACTACAAGTTTCGAATATAAAAGGCTGCCCTGAAGTGAACAATTAAAAAGTTAACTTACGACATTTTGGAAATTATTTGCATCAAAATAATATTAGCCATAGAAATGTATATCTGCCTTGACATAGAGTTCGTGTGCGATAATGACAGGAGTGCGACTGTCAGAGTTTTTACAAATAATCTGTATTGTTTAAAAAAACTCTATATATTTAACCAAGGTAGACTAAGAAGCTAAAGCGTGACTAAAATTACTTCTATAATCACTAGGCTGGCAGCTGCTCCAAAAGTTCACTGAATCCAGAAAGACCAGTAAGAACATTCATAATATAACAATTTCCCGGGTGTTATATTTCAGTATCACCATATGATTATGAGGCATTCTGTAATCGCGGGATCCTGAAATTTCAACCAGCCAGGTGGCACGGGGTCTCCCCTGCATGTTCTCTGAACCAGAATAAAGTTAATTCATCATCATCATCAGGGGTTCTTTAACATGTGCTGATTTTCCATGATATAGTGGCCTCCAACATTTTCACATTCATCAAAAGTGCAACTGCCACAGCCAGTAAGAACATTCATTATACTAACAGATCGGAGTGACATATTAAGTAAAATAGCTATACAATTCACAATGCACAAGTAACAATGGGCTATGAGAAATGTGCAAAAAAAGAAGAAAACACTGATGAGGCTCGATGATGTGATCGTTTAGCTAAACCTTAAGTTCATAACCATCAATTATCAAAGGTCTTGAAGTAGAATGGTGGAAGCACTGGTTAAAATGACCTGGTTATGTACAGGTCACTTGAATAAATATGCCATCCTTTCTGCAACCCCAAATCACCAATGTCTGAAGCACACCAGGTGACATTATGGGTATCAGTTGATGTTGCAATGATCCACTCGGTGCAGGTGCAGCTCTTCGTGAACGAACGCTTGCTAGTTGGCACAATGTCTATACCATAGTCTAATGTTGTGCAATGCACTGATGTGCTTCTGTGTGTTCACACTCTGCATTTTACTCCCTTTTGACGCTCACTTGCCACAGTTTAAGGCTTCCAAGGATGCTGTAGAGCTTTTGTGAGATGCCAGTAGACAAGATGCCCACTGAGAACTGCGGTGTGCATAGCCAGTGCATATGACAGTTTGTGCTCAGTCCAACGACGCTCCTTGTGGCGGCTCACTCTGATCGATGCAACTCAGTCACTGCAGGTGCTCACAATCATGGGTGACTAAGAGTTCGTTGAGCAATAACCACCTTCACCCTGCACAGTTTAAAGAAAGCAGATTACATATTTCTGAAATAAGAGACATCCTGTGCCTGCATTATACAAGTTAACTGTTGTTAGTAAAGAACCCACAGAACCATAAGGCATGCAAGACAAGGACAAACAGAAAACGTGAAACACACTGGTGGCAATTAAAAAGCTTAATAATAGTGCATGAAATATACATGCAAAACATATTCTAGATTGCCTGCTCGAAATTTGTGAAACCACAGGTACGAATGTTTGCTGCGAGACAGACTGTACTTACACACAGGCATCACACAAATAGATCAGTTCCACCATAATAATGTTGAAAGTCAGTCAACTGCTGCACTTGCTAAAAATTGTTATGAGCTCAGTAAAGCTAATTCCATTTCACAATGCTTTCATTATTTTTATTTATTACAGCATTGTTGTGTCCCAAGCGCACCTTTGTTCCCGAGCGAGCCCCCCGAACGTCTTGTGTGAAGCGGTACACCGTTCCTGCGGACGTCCGGTTGTCGACTCCTTCCCTCTCCCCCCGCTCGTTACAAACGAGTCACCGCGCGTTTTCCCCGGCAGTTCGGCTGCCGCCTCCAAGTAGGAATAAACACGTTTTTAACCGTTCCTGCCTGTCTATGCTTTTGAGGCTACCGCGCCCCGCGCGTACGTCTCTGGACCGACGACACATCCGGACATAACAGTGGCGACGAGGAAGTGGATTTGGACCTGCGCTACGCAACGCTTTTGACAAGCTACAAGTCATGGCTACGCACGGGCTCCAAAATCGGCTACCCGAATTCAACGGCTCATCATGGTCATCGTGGTTTGGACGCCTCCAATTTTACTTCGAGGCTAACAACATCACTGATGCAGCAATGAAGAGAGCCAACCTGCTAACGCTGTGCGGGGAGCATACATACGACACAGTCTGTGCCCTGATTCAGCCACGCACTCCAGCAACGGTAGACTACAACGACATCGTAGCTGCGCTGCAGAAGCACTACGACCCAAGACCATCAGAGGTCTACAGCCGAGCCCGCTTCCAACGGCGAGACCAACTGGAAGGCGAAACAGTGAGCGAATATGTGGCGGCACTCAAAAAGCTCGCTGCTGACTGTAATTTCGGCCCGTCGACCTTGACAACTTCAGCTACTGCGCAGGAGGGAGGATCGACGGCCACACCTGCTAACACCACTATGCTCCCCTTGGACGTTATGTTGCGGGACCGTTTTGTGTGCGGACTGCGCGATGAAGGTCTCCAACAACGCCTGTTCGCGGAGACGAGTCTGACCTTCTCCCAAGCATATGACATCGCCCAGCGAGCGGAGAGCGCCGGTCACCAGCAGAGGGATATTCGACGGAACGTCGAACCGGTACATCACACCAGTCAGCAGTCAGGCCATTCCACGTCTACGCCTAATGGAAGGAAAAAAACACAGCGCTGTTGGCGATGCGATGACATGCACGATCCCCAGGTATGCCGATTCAAAACAGCTACCTGCAACTTTTGCCAAAAACGGGGACACCTTGAAAAGGCATGCATCACCAAGCGCAAACAGCTCCGGCCGAAGAATTCAGTGCAACGGAACAACAATGTCGAGGCACAAGAGGGCCAGATGCCAGTTAACACGAGCACACCACGGACGTCATCGGCACTGTATGATCTAAACGCCGTTGTGAACCTCGGCACGAGACCAAAGATTACCACAGAAATCATGGTACACCAACGCCCCATCAGGTTTGAGGTGGATTCCGGAGCAGCGTGTACGCTCATCAGCGAGGACACCTTTCGCGCCACTTGGCATGAGAACGCGCCAGCTCTCCAGAAAGACGACACGCAGCTGAGAACGTGGTCCGGACATTCCCTTCCACTACTGGGCTGTGCCAACGTAGACGTGTACTACAACGGTCAGACCCATCAGCTACCACTGCTTGTCGTCCACGGCTCTGGATCAAGCCTGTTGGGACGAAATTGGTTCACCTCTCTTGGAGTGGTCATTGGCGGAGTTCACCACACACCCAGCTATCCGTCAGTGGAGCAGCTTCAAGAGAAGTACCAAGCGGTTTTCTCCGAAGAAATACCAGGAAACAACGGACCTCCAATCACACTGGAACTGCTGGAGGATGCGACGCCTAAATTTTTGAAAGCTAGGTCGGTACCTTTTGCCCTACGAACGTCAGTCGAGAATGAGCTTGACCGACTGCAGCAACAAGGAATCATCGAACCGACGCAACATTCAGAATGGGCTACACCACTCGTTGTCGTCCGAAAGAAGAACGGTACCCTACGCCTCTGTGGAGACTACCGGAGCACTGTCAACCTGGCGACAAAAGCATCTTCCTACCCACTACCGACCCCAGAGGAGGTTTTTAGCACGCTTCGTGGTGGAAGGATCTTCAGCACCTTGGACTTGACACAAGCCTACCAGCAACTGAAGGTGAGCGAACCAACGTCTGCACTGCTCACGATAAACACCATTAAGGGTCTCTACAAAGTCAAAAGGCTACCATTCGGCATAGCTGCAGCACCAGCAATCTTCCATAAATTTATGGAGTCTACACTTAACGGGATCCCGGGAGTTTGCGTCTACTTGGACGATGTTATTGTCACGTGGTCGTGACGTTGACGAAGGCAGTAGGCAGTAGTCCAAGATGAAACACTTTATTTGGGCCGAACTTGTGGCCGGTAAACTGAAGGTGAGATTACAGCAATAAACGCTGAGACTGATATCGGCGAACAGAGCGTCGGCCGTCGATGAACTGAACATCGTTGGAGCGCGCCGGCTTTTATGCATCACGCGTCGAACATTCTAGCCTTATCACTGGTCATCGCGTACGCTCTGGAATAATCTCGAGTGGTCGCGTCTTGCGCGCAATCTTAACAAAACGATCTACAATGATCGCGAAGCTTCTAGAACAATGAGGCGCGGTTTGCGCTGAGCATTGCTGACAGCCTTTGAGGGCGAAAACCGAATAGAGCAAAGTGAAAATAAGAAACGCGCTTGGCAATGCCCCCCTCTGAAAAAGCATCGTCCCGATGCTTAAAACAGAACACGGGGGGGAGGTGGCCAATGCATGCAACAATAAATAACAGCAATAAAGAAAATAAAGCAAAAAGTACAGTCCTCAAATTCACTAACGCGCGTAATATGGTTTCAGGCGCACGACATGGACGACTTCAGGTCGCGCACGGCGCCGCTGAGAGTTCGTAATGCCGTCAGGGACAACCTCGTAGTCGAGTGCGCCGAGGCGTCGAAGTACCCTGTACGGTCCAAAGTATCGTCGAAGAAGCTTCTCACTGAGTCCCCGTCGGCGTATTGGCGTCCACACCCATACACGGTCACCGGGTTGGTATTCCGTGTGGCGTCGTCGAAGGTTGTAGCGGCGACTGTCAGTCCTCTGCTGGTTTTTGATCCGTAGGCGGGCGAGCTGTCGTGCTTCTTCGGCGCGCTGTAGGTAGGTGGTCACGTCGATGTTTTCCTCGTCGGTCACGTTTGGTAACATGGCGTCGAGCGTCGTTGCCGGGCTCCGTCCGTAGACCAACTTGTATGGTGTCAACTGCGTCGTTTCTTGTACGGCCGTGTTGTACGCGAAGGTCACGTACGGAAGGATGGCGTCCCACGTCTTGTGTTCGACGTCGACGTACATGGCCAGCATGTCGGCAATGGTCTTATTTAGACGCTCGGTCAGGCCGTTGGTCTGTGGGTGGTACGCGGTGGTCCGGCGGTGGCTTGTGTGGCTGTATCCCAAGATCGCCTGAGTTAGGTCCGCGGTAAAGGCCGTACCTCTGTCAGTAATGAGGACCTCTGGGGCGCCATGACGCAGGACGATGTTCTCGACGAAGAACTTTGCTACCTCGGCGGCGCTGCCTTTGGGCAGGGCCCTCGTCTCGGCGTAGCGGGTGAGGTAGTCAGTAGCTACGACGATCCATTTATTTCCGGAATTCGACGTCGGGAAGGGCCCCGGTAAGTCCATGCCGATTTGTTGGAACGGCCGGCGAGGTGGCTCGATGGGCTGCAGAAGTCCAGCTGGCCTAGTCGGAGGTGTCTTCCGTCGCTGACAATCTCGGCAAGTCTTTACGTAGTGGGTGACGTCGGCAGTGAGGCGAGGCCAGTAATACCTTTCTTGTATCCTCGCTAGCGTGCGGGAAAGTCCAAGGTGTCCAGCAGTCGGGTCGTCATGGAGAGCGTCCAGAACTTCTGGACGTAACGCGGAAGGTACTACGAGGAGGTAGTTGGCCCGAAGTGGCGAGAAGTTTTTCTTTAGGAGAACGCCGTTCCGCAAGAAAAACGATTCCAGTCCTCGTCTGAACACCTTTGGAACAACGGTGGCCTTGCCCTCGAGGTATTCCACAAGGCCCTTGAGTTCCGGATCGGTTCGCTGTCGTTCGGCGAAGTCATCAGCGCTTAAGGCTCCCAAGAAGTAGTCGTCGTCCTGGTCTTCCTGGGGTGGCGGCTCGACGGGGGGCGCGAGACAGGCAGTCGGCGTCAGAGTGCTTTCGTCCGGACTTGTAAACGACGGTAATGTCGAATTCTTGAAGTCTTAGACTCCATCTTGCGAGACGACCTGAAGGGTCCTTCAAGTTAGCTAGCCAACACAAGGCGTGGTGGTCGCTCACGACTTTGAAGGGCCTCCCGTAGAGATAGGGGCGAAACTTTGACGTAGCCCAGATGATGGCGAGGCACTCCTTTTCTGTTGTGGAATAGTTGGCCTCTGCCCTGGATAGCGACCGGCTAGCATAACTGATGACCCTCTCCAGTCCGTCCGTCCTCTGCACAAGGACGGCGCCGAGTCCCACGCTGCTTGCGTCGGTGTGCACTTCTGTTTCGGCGTGTTCGTCGAAATGCGCAAGTAACGGAGGCGTTTGCAGGCGTCGTTTTAGTTCTTGAAATGCTTCCTCTTGCGGCGTTTGCCACTTGAACTCGACGTCGGCTCTGGTCAGGTTAGTGAGTGGCTCGGCGACAGTGATGTTCCGTCCTGGACAGAAGAATTCCCTTTCCGAGGCCCGAAAATTCCCTATTTCCGGCATTTTTCCCCGCATACATCGCCAAAAATCCCCGCATATTTCCCTGCACAAAAAAAGTATATATATATATATATATATATATATATATATATATATATATATATATATATATATATATATATATATATATATATATATATATATATATATATATATGTATATTTATATTTATATATATATAGTGTTCGACGTGTTTCAGGCTCCTCCCATTGCCTTCTCTTCTTTCCTGCCCAACTCAAAGCATCGCCTCTCAGATCGGCTTTTAATAGTACGAAGGAGCTACCTTGTAGCTCGCTTTAAGCGGTATGCGATGCGGATGGAATGCTGTACATGCTCATGCACACGGCCACTGCATAAGAAGAAAAGTTTATTAATATTGTTTTTTTTTTGTTACTGAGTGACGTGGCGTACATTAATGTGCCTAGCAGACGCTGTGTATCTATATGCACCACAGTTTGTAAAAAAGCACGTCAACTTTTCAATAATGGTGACTAAATATTGTGAAATAAAACAAGCTTTTGTGGTGGTATTTAACATTTTATTGACTTGATTAGGAACGGTTCTGCAAACTACCGTAAAGAAAAAAATAAATAAATGTGAAGTGACTAGAATATATATTGACTGGGAAACCTTTCAATTGACCGCAGTACTTTTGCGTGCATCGAACTGAAAAAAGCAAGGTTTTTAAAATATATAAAGCTAGGATCACAGCACAATGACTAGAACATGTCAGCCCTCTAGGGCAAACCGAAAAATCGACATCTTCGGCGGCTTGTTCATCTTCTGCTTTAGTTCACTCGGGTGTTCTGCTGTGTGTGAAGATTGATATTGCCCAATACGTACGTATTGATATTGCGCCTCAAATACGCGTAATATTTGCTTTTTGATTGACAATGTTCTTAAGTATGAACAGATTCACCAGATCAAGATGGGCGGGCTTTGAGCAAGGGGTTAAACTTTCGCCGGGCAGCTGAATCGCTGGCCACACAAACCAGCAGTCAGTCAAATCAATGTCATCAATGTTTCTGCGTTGAAAGACTATGGTTTTTAAAAACGAACCTTAGAGGCTGTGGTTTTGCGCGCTACATGCGCCAGAAACGAGTGCGACATGCGAAAGCCTCATGTCCACAGTCTCTTGATCGTTATAAAAAAAATTTCGCCACCCCCTCAAAATTCCCTGCAATATCGCGAAGATTCCCTTTTTCCCTTTCGTCCAAAATGACTGTCGAAAATTCCCTGAAAAAGGGAAAATTCCCTGCACGGAACATCACTGCTCGGCGATGCGGGCAAAATTTTTGACGAACCGCCTGTAATAGGCGCACAGGCCAAGAAATCGACGGACGGCCTTCTTGTCGGCGGGTGGCGGGAATGTAGCGATGGCGGCTGTCTTCTGAGGGTTAGGGCGTACTCCGGACTTGCTGATCACGTGACCCAAGAACAAGAGCTCCTCGTATGCGAAGCGGCACTTTTCAGGCTTCAAGGTGAGGCCGGAGGTCTTGATTGCTTGAAGTACTGCGGCAAGTCGCCGGAGGTGTTCGTCGAAGTTTGAGGCAAACACAATGACGTCGTCCAGGTACACCAGGCAAGTCTGCCACTTCAATCCTGCCAGTACTGTATCCATAACCCGTTGGAAAGTCGCAGGCGCCGAGCAAAGACCGAAGGGCATGACCTTGAACTCGAAGAGTCCGTCTGGTGTTATAAACGCGGTCTTCTCTCGGTCTCTCTCGTCGACTTCAATTTGCCAATAGCCGGTCTTGAGGTCCATCGACGAAAAGTACCTCGCGTTGTGAAGTCGATCCAGGGTGTCGTCAATCCGTGGGAGAGGGTACACGTCCTTCTTCGTTATTTTGTTCAGGCGGCGATAGTCGACGCAGAAGCGTAGGGTTCCGTCCTTTTTCTTCACTAACACCACGGGTGACGCCCACGGGCTCTTTGAAGGCTGGATGATGTCGTCGCGTAGCATTTCGTCGACTTGTTTCTTTATGGCCTCGCGTTTTCGCGTCGAAACTCTGTACGGGCTCTGACGTAGTGGCCTGGCACTTTCCTCTGTTATGATGCGGTGTTGTGCGACTGGGGTCTGTCGAACTCTTGACGACGACGAAAAGCAGTCCCTGTATTGGAACAGCAGGGTTTTGAGCTGTTCTTGTTTATGCGTCGGAAGGCTCGGATTGATGTGGAAAGCTAGTTCATGGGCTTGGTTCGTCGTAGCATGTTCGGTAGGCTCGGTGAGGGCGAGAGCGTTGCTGGCTTCCACAATTTCTTCGATGTAGGCGACCGTCGTGCCTTTGCTCACGTGCTTGTATTCGTTGCTGAAGTTCGTAAGCATCACTGTTGCTTTCCCTTCACGCAACTCGGCGATGCCTCGTGCGACGCAAATATGACGGTTTACAAGCAGGTGCTGTGCACCCTCGATAACGCCTTCGAAATCTGCGGGTTTTTCGGTGCCGACGGAAATGATGACGCTGGAGAGAGGCGGAACGGTGACGTGCTCTTCTATCACGTTCAATGCATGGATCCCTGGCGTCGTCTGGGTAGGCAGCGCTTTTTGCGAGGTTAGTGTTATCGACTCAGACCTTAGGTCGATGACGGCGCCGTGTTTGCATAGGAAGTCCATCCCAAGTATCACATCCCTGGAGAAGTGCTGTAGGATTAGAAAGCTGGCGGGATAAGTCCGGTTATTGATGGTGACTCTTGCTGTGCAAACACCGGCCGGCGTTATTAGATGATCCCCAGCGGTCCGGATTTCAGGGCCTTGCCAAGCAGTCTTCACTTTCTTCAACTTCGTCGCGAAAGGCCCACTGACGACGGAATAGTCCGCTCCAGTGTCGACGAGAGCGGTGACGTTGTGGCCGTCGAATATTACGTCGAGGTCGCTGGTTCGTCGTCGTGCGTTGCGGTTGGGACGCGGCATTGGATCACGGCTACGTCGATTCGTTGCGCTGCTTCCTTGTTGCGTCGTCACGTCTTCGTCGGTCCGCGACGTTTCGTCGGCAGGGCTACGTCTGCTTCGCGTCATGTTCTGCAGGTTTCGTCGCGTTGTCGTCGTCGTCGGCCGCGGAGGATCTTCGGCATTTCGTCGTACAGCAACCGCACCTCCATCGGTTGCTGCCCCTAGTTTCCCGGATACGGGCTAGGCGACCGGCCCCGGTTTGGGCCAGTGTACTGCCGGCGGTGCGGTGACATGTAGCGGCCAGGCGACGGCGAGCGGGATGGTCGTCGGGGTGTCCACTGAGCTCCTGCGAGATAGTCGGCGATGTCTTGTGGTCGTTCACCCCGCTGTGGACGAGGCGCGTTGGCGGCAAAGCCTCGTAATCCCATCTCACGGTACTGGCATCGGCGGTACGTGTGGCCGGCTTCTCCGCAGTGGTAGCAGAGGGTACGGTGGTCGGGGGGCTCGCCAGATGTCGGTCTTCCTCGGTGTGTACCGTTGGCCGGCAGGCGGGCGAGATGGCGGCGGTGGGGGCGGCGTCTGGCGGCGGTACTGCGGCGGCGCGGTGTCTTGACGTGGGCGTGGAGCGGGAGCGTAGCGTCGGGCAGCAGCGGCGTAGGTCATGGCTTGCGGCAGAGGCTGTTGCGGTTCAGGGGTACCCAACGACTGCTGGATTTCCTCTCGAACAATATCTGCGATCGAGGAAACCTGCGGCTGGGATGACGGGAACATTCGACGAAGCTCCTCGCGCACTACGGCCCTTATGGTCTCGCGCAGGTCGTCTGAGCAGAGGGATTGAATGTCAGCGTAGGCTGGCGTCGAGCGGCGATTGAATTGGCGGGTGCGCATCTCCAGAGTCTTTTCAATCGTCGTCGCTTCGGAGATGAAATCCTGGACAGTGCTCGGTGGGTTCCGCATCAGACCCGCGAACAGCTCCTGCTTTACTCCTCGCATGAGGAAGCGAACTTTTTGTCTTCCGGCATTTCGGGGTCGGCGTGGCGGAAGAGTCTGGTCATCTCTTCTGTGAAGAGCACCACGTTTTCGTTTGGGAGCTGCGAGCGGGTTTCAAGCAGGGCTTCGGCCCTCTCCTTGCGGATGACGCTCGTGAATGTAGCCAGGAACCTTGTGCGAAAGGTGTCCCACGTTGTCAGGGTTCGCTCTTGGTTCTCGAACCAGGTGCGGGCGGCGTCTTGCAAGGCGAAGTACACATGGCGAAGCTTGTCTTCGCTGGTCCACGCATTGAAAGCGGCGACTCGGTCGTACGCTTCGAGCCAGCTCTCCGGGTCTTCAAGTGCTGAACCACGGAAGGTAGGCGGCTCCTTGGGTTGCCGGAGCAGGATAGGTGCAGGCGGCACAGGGGCTGTCATCGTCGCTGCGGTCGAGGTCGGGGTCTTGTTCCGCCGGGTCTTGTCAGGTAAAGGCCCGTACTCTGGCCGCAGACCTTGTTGTCTTCGGCTTGATCGCTGCTCAGGGTTGCCGTCGATGTCTTCCTCGCGACTTGGGCTCGGTTCACGGCTTGACGGGGGCGTCCGGAACATGAAGGAACAGCACCTCCACCAGATGTCACGTGGTCGTGACGTTGACGAAGGCAGTAGGCAGTAGTCCAAGATGAAACACTTTATTTGGGCCGAACTTGTGGCCGGTAAACTGAAGGTGAGATTACAGCAATAAACGCTGAGACTGATATCGGCGAACAGAGCGTCGGCCGTCGATGAACTGAACATCGTTGGAGCGCGCCGGCTTTTATGCATCACGCGTCGAACATTCTAGCCTTATCACTGGTCATCGCGTACGCTCTGGAATAATCTCGAGTGGTCGCGTCTTGCGCGCAATCTTAACAAAACGATCTACAATGATCGCGAAGCTTCTAGAACAATGAGGCGCGGTTTGCGCTGAGCATTGCTGACAGCCTTTGAGGGCGAAAACCGAATAGAGCAAAGTGAAAATAAGAAACGCGCGTGGCATTATTGTCGGTGGCGCCTCCACTGAAGAGCACGCGGAGCGTTTGGAGCTCATCCTTGAAAGGCTATCAAATGCTAACTTGCGCATCAGCAAGGAAAAATGTGTGTTTGCGGTGCCTGAAGTGAAGTTTCTTGGACATCAAATTGACGCGCACGGTATTCATCCTACTGAAGACAAAGTGCGAGCAATCACCGAAGCACGAGCGCCTACTAACAAGCAAGAGCTCCAGTCGTTCTTAGGGCTATTAACGTTCTACGACCGGTTCTTAGAAGATCGAGCTACAGTGGCCAACGATCTGTACCAGCTACTCCAGAAAGAAGTCCCATGGAATTGGTCGCCACGCCACCAAAAAGCATTTGTTGCCCTTAAAGAACTACTTCGGAAGTCTACTGTTCTGCGACACTACGACGAAAGGAGACCCCTACTGCTAGCCTGCGACGCATCACCGTACGGAGTGGGAGCAGTCCTCTCCCAAGCTGACGACCAGGGACGGGAAGCCCCGATTGATTTCGCATCGCGCACCCTATCGCAGGCAGAGAGAAATTATTCCCAGCTAGATAAAGAGGGACTTGCCATCGTCTACGCAGCAGACCACTTCCGCCAGTACATTACCGGCAGAAGAGTGACATTCATTACAGATCATCGGCCCTTATTGGGTATCATGGGTCCCCAGAAGCCAATGCCACAGACATTGTCGCCGCGAATGACACGATGGTGCATCAAGATGTCGGCGTACGATTACGAACTCGTACATCGCACTGGTAAGAAACACCAGAACGCTGACGCACTAAGCCGCCTGCCGCTGGACACCACAATCGACGAACCACCCCCGCCAGGTGATATACTCATGTTCGAGGCGCTGCCGAACCCTCCGCTAACAGCTGACACGTTAGCAGCATCAACGCAGGAGTGCACTGTCTTGAAGGAAGTCTACGCAGCTATACAAGAAGGCAAGGTGCAGAAGCTAAAGGGTGAACACTTCAACGCTTACCGCAAGCGAGCTACGGAGTTAAGCACTCATCGCGGCTGCATCACTTTGGGATCAAGAGTTGTGATTCCGGCAGCACTTCGCGGACAAGCCATGTCGCTTGTCCACGCAGGTCATCGAGGCATTGTTGCCATGAAGAAGTGTGCCAGAAGATATATGTGGTGGCCTGGTATCGACCATGACATAGAATCAACAGTGCAAGATTGCCAGCCTTGTCAATGCAACCACAGAGCCCCACCAAGAGCCCCTATTCCTGAATGGGAAAGACCAGACACGCCTTGGCACACCCTGCACATTGATTTTGCTGGACCTATCGAAGGGTGTTCATTCCTGGTGGTTGTAGACGCATACACCAAGTGGCTTGAGGTAAAGCAAATGACTACAACAACATCGGCAGCAGTTATTGACACTCTCCGGTCGTTGTTTGCAACGTTCGGCCTACCACGCAAGGTAGTCTCGGACAACGGCACTCCGTTTGTGTCCACGGAGATTCTCAAGTTTTACAGCGACAACGGCGTCTCTTCTGTGAAATCAGCCCCTTACCACCCAGCGACGAACGGACAAGCCGAGCGCTACGTGGCAGAACTTAAACGCGCCCTTACTAAAGATCAGACTGGGACAATGCAACGCCGCATCGCGCGATTTGTCTTCAGGCAGCACAACACTGTTCAAAACACCACAGGGCAAACGCCAGGAAGATTGATGTTCGGACGAGAAATGAGAACCCAGCTGACAGCAATTGTCCCGGAGCCCTCAGCGGAAACCCCTCAGGGGGAAGAAAAGCTCCCACGTAGCAGGAGAATTGAAATGGGACAACGCATATACGCACGCCAGTTCAACAGAAGACCCGGCTGGGTTGAAGCGACGGCACTTAAACGCATAGGTTTGCGGTCATGGCTCGTCGACATAGGCGGAAAGGCCACTCGCCGCCACCTTAATCAGCTACGTCGTTCAGGTAATTTGCCAAGGGAGGCTCCCTTTCAAGCAAGCACCCCGACGGAAGCTTAAGGAGGGAGGAGATGTTGTGTCCCAAGCGCACCTTTGTTCCCGAGCGAGCCCCCGAACGTCTTGTGTGAAGCGGTACACCGTTCCTGCGGACGTCCGGTTGTCGACTCCTTCCCTCTCCCCCGCTCGTTACAAACGAGTCACCGCGCGTTTTCCCCGGCAGTTCGGCTGCCGCCTCCAAGTACGAATAAACACGTTTTTAACCGTTCCTGCCTGTCTATGCTTTTGAGGCTACCGCGCCCCGCGCGTACGTCTCTGGGCCGACGACACATCCGGACATAACAAGCATGCATCAAGAAACCCTTAATCAGCTACTGTCATCCTATTCTAATTTTCTTGAAAGCAATCACTTAGTGACCTCCTGCATACACCAGCATAGTGTCCAATGCATGTTAATGCATGTTAAAGACAATTGACTCTGCACTGTCGACTAGCTGGCTGGTGTTTCTTTTTGCAAGTGAGGTTCTTTGTGCTGCATTGTCTCATGTACTCCTGTTTACATAGCCCTTATAATTCTCAGCTAAAACAGCAGCCAACTGGCCTATGAAATTATGGAGGCAGAAGTGATAGATGGTTTAGGCAATACCTGTACAGAACACCCTTCCATGCCTCTATCCCATTAAAAATTACCATACTTGCAATATGTTATATTGGAAGTATATAATATAATATGTTATTAGGAAGGTATATAACAGCTGCATCTTACCGGTACTTACCTACGGAGCAGAAACCTGGAGACTTACAAAGAGGGTTCAACTTAAACTGAGGACGACGCAGCGAGCGATGGAAAGGAAAATGATAGGTGTAACCTGTGGGGTCTCGTAATGAGCGCGCCGCTCTCGGAGCACACGGAGACAGTAAACACGGTCGTCCCAAACCAACATCGTGTACATTTATTTAACTGTTTTCACAAGACGAGCTCGCTAGCCGAATCATAAATCAAACGCGCTAAAACCAATTATACAAATTCCAATACACTCAATCAACACAACAGCAAACACAAGGTAACGCGAAGGCGGCGTCGCGGACGGTCGACTCACCACGAGGGGCCCGACGGGAAGCGACCCGCGGCTATCGCATCCCGCCTACCCCCTGCAGGAAGACGTCCGTCCCGATCGCCGCTCCAACGCCAAAGAGACTCTTTCTTCCCGTGCACCCACCAGCTTCGCCGCCCAGCGGCGCTGCTGGCGCTACCGTGCTAACTTTAACGATGATGATGATAACAATTACACGCGCGAGCACAACGCCACCTTCCGCTCGGCGGCCATCAACCCAAACTGCGGCTTATCCGCGAGACGCGCGCGCCGTGGGGCGCAAACGACCTTACAGGGGGTGATGGCACCCCCACATCCTCCCAACCTTAATTCAAAACATACCCCGGTAAAACAAAGGAAAACAGCTACACAAGCTCTACGAAAGAAAACAACACATGTCCGAATGTCCGTGCACTGCAACACAGCCGCTGGTCGACACCGCTGCTCTGGCTCGACGACTTGACCTCAGTCCCAGACCCGCAACGACAACGTGGCCGTCGGCGCGAGAAAGCGTCACTCGCGCCGTCACGTCTTCCGGTTGCGAGCAGCACTCACGAGGCCGCCGGTCTGCAGGCCGCTGCGCAAGTCCCAGGCATGTCCATCTCCCGAGATGTTTCGACCGCACTCCTGGCCAGCGGCGAAGACGATGTGCAGAGGACAGCCAGCCGCGGGTTACATCAATCCCGCTGCGTACACTCAAAACATTCTCGACAGAACGGTGCGGTAGGACAAAGGAAGGGAGCTACGGGCTCATCGCCCTCGTGGTACGATGTTCAGTACGGCTAGCAATAACGTCGGCGGTGACCGAGACGCCCAGTTCATCTAAAACAAAGGTTGCTTTTCTTAGTTCGTGCATCGCAAGATAAGAGGGAAGCAGAGTGCAACACCTCAACGCCACGATCCAACGGGTTGTGTCCCGACAGGCAGCTCCGCAGAGCCTTAGGCCTAACGAGTCGCTCGACAACAACCGGCATCCACCCAGCACCCAGCCTCGGCGCAGAAGAGGCAGCCGCGAGGAGACATCAGCTCTGTAAGGTGGCCCTACCCGCTCGCCGCACACAGCAGCTTACCGAGCGATCGGCGCCCACCGTCCCGGACGGTGTCACGACGCCCCGACGTCGAGCCGCAAGACAAGACAGCAACGACGCCCGACTCCCTGAGCCAAAGAGAAAGAAGAAGCTATTTACAGAAAACTCGGACCACCTACGAGGCTTCCGTACTCACTCGCTTCGGGCCTGGCCTACAATCCACGCGCTCTAAGCCTTGCTCTCCCCAGGATGCGGACCACGTGGCTCTCGTACCAACTCAACGACGTTTTTAAAAGAACAACAACCACTTGCGAGCAGAAAAAGAACTCAACGTGCCGACAAATTCAAACACGCCTCAGCAACCGATCTCCTCGCTCTCAAAAAAGCACGCCGCCGACGCTAGCGATGAACATCCCTCCCTAGGCCTACTCTACACCGGCTTTAAAAAAAAAAGGTTTTTCCGAACCGTGAAAACTGTCGTCCGATGCTCCAAGAGCCCCACGTTGGGCGCCAGTGTGGGGTCTCGAACTGAGATTGCCGCTCTCGGAGCAAGGGAGACAGTAGACACGGTCGTATCAAACCAACATCGTGTACATTTATTTAACTGTTTTCACAAGACGAGCTCGCTAGCCGAATCATAAATCAAACGCGCTAAAACCAATTATACAAATTCCAATACACTCAATCAACACAACAGCAAACACAAGGTAACGCGAAGGCGGCGTCGCGGACGGTCGACTCACCACGAGGGGCCCGACGGGAAGCGACCCGCGGCTATCGCATCCCGCCTACCCCCTGCAGGAAGACGTCCGTCCCGATCGCCGCTCCAACGCCAAAGAGACTCTTTCTTCCCGTGCACCCACCAGCTTCGCCGCCCAGCGGCGCTGCTGGCGCTACCGTGCTAGGTCGTATCAAACCAACATCGTGTACATTTATTTAACTGTTTTCACAAGACGAGCTCGCTAGCCGAATCATAAATCAAACGCGCTAAAACCAATTATACAAATTCCAATACACTCAATCAACACAACAGCAAACACAAGGTAACGCGAAGGCGGCGTCGCGGACGGTCGACTCACCACGAGGGGCCCGACGGGAAGCGACCCGCGGCTATCGCATCCCGCCTACCCCCTGCAGGAAGACGTCCGTCCCGATCGCCGCTCCAACGCCAAAGAGACTCTTTCTTCCCGTGCACCCACCAGCTTCGCCGCCCAGCGGCGCTGCTGGCGCTACCGTGCTAACTTTAACGATGATGATGATAACAATTACACGCGCGAGCACAACGCCACCTTCCGCTCGGCGGCCATCAACCCAAACTGCGGCTTATCCGCGAGACGCGCGCGCCGTGGGGCGCAAACGACCTTACAGGGGGTGATGGCACCCCCACAAACCTTAAGAGACAGGAAGAGAGCAGAGTGGGTCAGGGAACAAACGGGGGTTAAGGATATCATAGTTGAAATCAAGAAGAAATGGATATGGGCCGGGCACGTAGCACGTCGACAGGATAACCGCTGGTCATTAAGGGTAACTGACTGGATTCCAAGAGATGGCAAACGCGTGAGGGGGGAGACAGAAAATTAGGTGGGTAGATGAGATTAAGAAGTTTGCAGGTATAACGTGGCAGCAGAAAGCACAGGACCGGGTTGATTGGCGAAACATGGGAGAGGCCTTTTCCCTGCAGTGGGCGTAGACAGGCTGATGATGATGATGACTTGCAATATGACAAAAATTTTCTCCATGATCATTGCTTTAACCATTTCAGAAACTGCAGTAGATACACTACCTCTATGCTAAAATGAATAATGTGGTTCTTGTTAAAGCAAGCTACAAGTTAAATTTGGATCTAGAAAAAACATTCTACATGATGCCTGCAAGAAGAACAAAATCCTCCAGTTTCTTTCTGTCATACAACATATGCCAGATGAGGCCACCTGCCATGCACTCACACATTCCCCTTTTATAAGGATGGCAGCTAGAGCACCCAATAAATGGTATTTGTATAACCCAGTTATAACGAATCCAGACGCTGAGCGAATTCGACAATGAAAATATTCACTGCTCATGATTGCTAAGCCCTGTCAATTAGAGCACAAAAATTATACCCGCTTTCATAGTAGAACTGAGTGGCATTCCTCGGTAGGTCCTGTTTGGTCATAGGCATGCAAGGTAGTAACCGCCTTCCAAAAGTCACAATGACGTGTTCTGGTTCATGATGCCTCGGGCCGTGCAAGCCGTGCACACCCGTGCACAAGCCGTGCAAGCAAACCCAAAATACCATCGTTTCATATATAGCTCTCTTCCGAACTGACGGCCTCGCCTTTTTCGTCACAAATAAGCAATTCATAAAAACTTCAGAGGTCTTACATGCCACAAGCACGATATTATGAGGCTCACCACAGTGGAGGGCTCCGGAAATTTCGACAACCTGGTGTTCTTTAACGTGCACTGACATCGCACAGTACACGAGCCTCTAGCATTTCACCCCCATCTATATGCGACCAACGCAGTCGGGATCGACACACATCTTCCAAGTAATAACTTTCCATAAATGTGCAGCAAGCAGTCGAATTAAAAAAAAGCCCCCACCTCCCCGAAGGGAATCGTGAGGAAATGCGAATGCATTTCGCGCGCGCTTCACTCCATTTATATATGGTGGTTGTGGTTTGAAGAAGGAAAAGGCGCCTAATTTCTGCAGCCCTGTGGGGGAGCACGGCGCAGCGCCTTTTCTTTTTTTTGCTTTTTCTTGTTTTTTAAATTTTTTTATTTATTTTTTTTAATTTTTTTTTCATATATAGCTCCGCCGAGCTCCGCCGCAGACCGCTTTTAGTTAACGCGCACGCTGCGAATTTTTATTGTTCAACAACGCACAGGAGAAATTTCCCACCGGCACCACCTTGGAGGTCAAGATTCATTGCCATATATACGGGGTGGCCAGTGAACGGTTGTGCAGCGCGAGCAGTCGGTTTTTTCAACCAAGAAACTCGCTAGCAGACGCTGCCTGTGTCGGCGTCGCCAGGCGAGAGAGGGAGAGGGGGGAGCGTAGGAGAGGAGAGAGAGGTGGGGTGCGCATGCGCAGTGGGGAGTGTGGACGCTGCGGGCAGAGATGCCTAGAGAAGAGAGGGGGGAGCGTAGGAGAGAAGAAGAGAGGTGGGACGCGCATGCGCAGTGGGAGTGTGGACGGCGCGGGCAGGGATGCCTAGAGGAGAGAGGGGGGGAGCGTAGCAGGGGAGAGAGGAGGGGAGGCGCATGCGCAGTGAGGGTGTGGTTGCCGCGGGGAGGGATGCCTAGGAGAGAGGGAGAGAGGAGGTTTTTTATCTTTATTTTTTTTTTTTGAAAGGGTTTGCGCATGCGCAGTAAGGGCGGTCACGCCGTACACCACCACCACCGGATTAAGCTTCGCCATAAGATGCTTCACATCTAACACCTGCCGGCGCGCACACCTCCTCAACCTATCCTCCTACTCCTCCTCCGCGGACAACGCCAACGCCGGATGCCTGACATAGCCCGACTATGAAATGCATTCGCATTGAAAACTGCAGGTCTATCACCGTTACAGTGAAGTTCCGACGGCGTCGTACACAAGCGAGCTAATCAGACGCCTTAAACCCATTGCTTAAATGGGCGAACACACTAGAGCACATTGTCTACCATTACAGATGGCCAGACGCGTAAATACGAGACATCGAGAAGAGCACCAATCTGTCGAATATATTGAGCAGAGAACGGGACCTATTTATAACGCATGCTGTGTGGCGAAGCGAAGCCACAGGCATTACACTTCGTTGTACAATAACGTTGCAGACATCAGTACAATTAAGAAAACCTAAAGAACGGCACATACACACGTGAAACCCACTCTCGCGAACCACATTTCGAGACTGGAAGCGCTGGAATGAGCGCAGTACTTTCGATTGGCGTGTCCCGTTCTCTAATTTATATCGAGCGAGTGCATGAGGCAAGAGCAATGATGTCACCTGAATGTCTAGTCCCTAAATGCATAATCAAAAGGCACGGTAACAGTGCAAGTTTGCCCGCCGCGTCAACAAAAACGAAAGCCGCGGTCAGACACACGTGAAGCATACGTACACGATTCCTCGAGGTTCTTGCAGGTAGTGTTACTTGAAAGAAGGTAATTACTAGCACTGGCAATGAACACTAGGCTCAAAACGCAGCATGAACCGTGGACAGGGTAGCGTGAACGACGTAGACACAAGAACACAAGCAGCAAGCAGCCCGCCAAAAGCGAATAGCGCGACAACAGCGCCAATATCGGTGAGCACGGCAAAGCACGGCTGATGAAAATGGTTGAAAACATGGTGGCCATGACGTCATTTTTGTTGCCGGACATTTGCCGGAAAAGTGGCGCTTAACAATTTACGCCTGCGCGGCGCCTTCTGAATTAAATCACACCGATATTGAGGCCCGGAAAGTTTCAGACCTCTTCGGTATAGGCGATGCGCAAAGCGCCGACGACGCCATCTGCCGCCACGGCTCGGAAGCGCTCGCGGGTCCGGGCGAGCAGTCTTCCCGCGAGTGTGTACGCGAGTGCACGGATGAATGTGTTTTTATCGTGATTTAATGACTCTGGCGGGCTTCAGCGATGCCGAAAAATAACTGCTGCGTTGTCGGCTGCTCAAACGCATACAAAAAATCGCCAGGAACGCACGTCTACAGGTTTCCGGTGCTATTTCATGAGTGATAGCGACGGCGGTGGTTGATTGCGGCTGTCCGAAAAAGGTACGCAATCGCGCTTTGTTGGCGGCAGTGTTAGAACGGTTACCGTGTTTTTATTTCTCCATTTATGTCGCTACGTCTTCAGCGAACGCTGCTACGTTTACACTTGGTCGCCTCGCCTGCATTGTAGACGCTACAATACACATGAGGTTGTTATTACTGATAAGACGCGATGCCTAGGCTCTCTTGAAAAACGAATGGCGCGAAGCGCAATGCCAGAAAATGTGGGGCAGGTGACGGCTCCTTTACAAAAGCGCCTTGAAATCACACGTATGCTGCCCGAAATCGGCTGCATTCTACCTATTGATGGCACTGGAATGTGATCACCAGTGCGGAATGTTCGCTGTGCGCTCACCTCAACTATATGCATATGGCTGTAAAACATGACACCTGTGCGCATTGAAGGCTTTTGACAGGACATTCAACCGATTCAACCTCCTTTTGAATGCCTCGTAACATGACTTCATGCTAATAGGAAACCCTTGATGTACCCCACTAATGCTCATTCGCTTTACAGAAGCTGTGTTATGAGTGGGGCCATAGGCGTGCGCACGGGAAGGGGGGGGGGGGGGGCTTTCCTATTCGCCTAAGAGGGGGGGGCGCAAAATCTGTCCCATGCATTGACTTGGTGGGGCCTGGGGCGCTGCGATGATCCTTTGCCCCCCCCCGCTTGATGGGGAACCCTGCGCACGCCTGAGTGGAGCCGATTATGAAACTCACGTGTTTTCTTTTCTTTATTCTTGCTGGTGGTGCTAGCTACTGGTTGCTATGTTTTCTTTACCATGTAATTGGTGAGTATATGTTGGTTCGTAACTAATCACGTGAAAGTCACGTAACTAATCACGTGAAACGTTCTCGCAAGAATCACGTAATTAGCGTATCTACTCACGTGCCATGTTCCCGCCAAAACCACGTATTATCACGTAGAACCTAACGCCATTTTTTCAACACTTGGTAATAGCTTGCAAAAAACCTAGCAAATACGTTACCAAGCTGGTATAACAAGCTAGGTGACCAGCAGCTCCGCAGTGACTCAGTCTCGCGTCACTAGCGCAAGCTGCCGAGATATTTATTCACAAGTTTATCGTGTTGGTTTCAAAGTTTTACCAACGCTGACACTTCTCGTGGCCGCACCCGTGAAATCCATGCGCCGGTGCGACAGCGCTCCCTCAACATCTACTATATAAACACATGACACGTAAACGAATCTACTGTGTCGAGAAAAAACGTTGGTTCACGCGTTGGTTCACTATTATAAACTGCGGCTCCTTTGCGCACACTATCACCGCAAGAGTAATCGTTTGGGACGCGCACAAGTGGCAAATCGCACGCGCGCACTTCCGCCATGCTTGCATTGAAAGGAGGCGTCTGCTACGCGACCCGCGCGCGTTTCCGACGGCCGCCGCTACGCGGCTTTCAGTGGCGCCCCTATAACCGCTGCGCATCGCGTATAGCTTATTGCGTATGCGGCCTTACCTTGAATGCCACGATGTCGTAGTATGAAGAAGCATAGCCTCTGGGAAAGGCGGTTGAAGCTCGGAGGACAGCTTCTTGGCTGCGTCCTGTTGCGTGTGTTGACAATCTTCGTGTGTTGTCTTCCTTCTTGTGTCCTCTTGTCAAGTTCGCGCTGCAACCAATTCCTCCTCAACTTCGATTTCAACGCATCGCTGTGTCCAATATTTTTCTCGAAATGGAACATTTCATTGCGACAGCATTAAAATGTTCCATTTCGAGAAAACACTTGAGTGTCGACTTCGTTTCTATCGCGTCAAAATTAAAACCTCAAGGCACATTTTTTGCCGTCATCGTCGCAAGTCCAAGGACGAAGCGTGCGAGGGCAGCCGACGATCGATGTTCAAGTGGAGAGGAAAAGTGGCAGCCGTGTTTCGTCGCACGAAAGGCCCGTGAGTGCCGTGAGGGGTCCCGGGATAGGGGGCGTGGCTGCCGCTGAAACAGCGTACACTGTTCGAGCGGCCGGGCGCGGTCGCGCTATCTTGAAAAAATTGGCAGACGGCTTCATATACCTTGGTCCGTACTGAGTTAATTACCGCCACTCATTTGCATTGATGATATAATAACGCACGAAGACTTCGCTTCTCTCGCTGTAGCCCCCCGCGTTTCCTGACGCCAGCGTTTTACGCCAGGTCGGATGCTAAATGAGTTAGCTGCTGGCCTAGCTTAGTTCGCTTTGATTCGCCCTTGCGGCGAAATAGAATTTTTTCACGCAACAGGGGCTTCATACACCGAGAGAAATGACGAAAATTCACCGTTCGCAGTAGATCACTTAAGTCGGTAGGTTCAATGTGTGCAGGGAAACAGTTATTCTCACATCACCGCGAACACTGAAGTTTTCATTTGTCCATTTTCCCACGCGTCTACAAGTGCTTGCAGTAGCTGACCTCTGGGTGAATATTCTCTGGAGGTTATTAAAGAAAATCCATGGGCTGTTGAATTGTAAAGCTTCTGCAACATGCATTAGAGGTCATATTACAAAATCTATAAGCCGACTATTTTTTGTGCAAAAACAGCATACCATAGACATCCATAAATTTGAGTGCAATAAACGTACGTGGCTGGGACGTCTCACAGATCTTGTTCATGGATTTAGACATTTGGATCTTATTCGTACATCGCAGAGATATTTGTGGTTTATTGGGAGCAATACACGCTGGCACTGAGAGTGGCGAACAGAGCGTCGGCCGTCGATAATCTGATCATCGCTGGAAAGCACCGGCTTTTATACATCACGCGTCGAACATTCTAGCCTTATCACTGGTCGTCGCGCAAGCTCTGGAATAAGCTAGAGTGTTCGCGTCTTCCGCGCAATCTTAACACAACGATCTACAATAATCGTGAAGCTTCTAGAACAATCAGCCGCGGTTTGCGCTGAGCATGCGGACGGTCTTTGTGGGCGAAAACCGAGTACAACAATAAATGAAAATAAGAAACGCACGTGGCAATGCCCCCCCTTCTGAATAAGCATCGTCCCGATGCTTAAAAAGAACATGGGGGAAAAATACATGCAACAAGAAATCACAACAATAAAGAAAGAAAGTACAATAACAAAGCAATAAGTCCAGTCGACAGGTTCGCTGACGCGCGTAATACGGCTTGAGGCGCACGACATGGACGACTTCAGGTCGCGCACGGCGATGTTGAGAGTTCGTAATGTCGTCCGGGAGGACCTCGTAGTCCAGAGTACCGAGACGTCGAAGCACCTTGTATGGCCCGAAGTAACGCCGAAGAAGTTTTTCGCTGAGTCCACGTCGGCGTATCGGCGTCCACACCCAGACGCGGTCGCCGGGCTGGTATTCCACGAAGCGTCGTCGAAGATTGCAGCGGCGGCTGTCAGTCGTCTGCTGATTCTTGACGCGCAGCCGGGCGAGCTGTCGGGCTTCTTCAGCGCGATGAAGGTAGACGGTGACGTCGAGGTTTTCTTCGTCAGCGACGTTGGGCAGCATGGCGTCGAGCGTCGTTGCCGGGTTCCTTCCGTAGACCAACTTGTATGGCGTCATCAGTGTCGTCTCCTGCACGGTCGAGTTGTAGGCGAAGGTCACGTACGGGAGGATTGCATCCCACGTCTTGCGCTCGACGTCGACGTACATGGCCAGCAAGTCCGCGATGGTCTTGTTTAGACGCTCGGTGAGACCATTGGTCTGCGGGTGGTAGGCGGTGGTCAGGCGGTGGCTTGTGTGGCTGTACCTCAAGATCGCCTGAGTTAACTCCGCTGTAAATGCCGTGCCTCTGTCGGTAATGAGGACCTCCGGGGCGCCATGACGCAGGACGATGCTCTCGACGAAGAGCTTTGCTACCTCGGCGGCGCTGCCTTTGGGCAGGGCCCGTGTTTCGGCGTAGCGGGTGGGGTAGTCGGTAGCCACGACGATCCACTTGTTTCCGTCAGCCGACGTCGCGAATGGCCCCGGTAAATCCATGCCGATTTGCTGGAACGGCCGGCGAGGTGGCTCGATGGCCTGCAGAAGTCCCGCTGGCCTTGTCGCCGGTGTCTTACGTCGCTGGCAGTCCCGGATGTCCTCACGTAACGAGCGACGTCGGCGGTAAGGCGCGGCCAGTAGTACTTTTCTTGTGTTCTTGCAAGCGTGCGCGAAAAGCCGAGGTGGCCAGCCGTTGAGTCGTCGGGCAGGGCCTGCAGAATTTCTGGTCGCAGATCCGAAGGTACAACGATGAAATAGCTGGCTCGGGCTGGGGAGAAGTTCTTCTTTACGAGGACGTTGTTTTTCAAAGAAAATGACGTCAATCCTCGCCTGAATACTTTTGGGACGACGGTGGTCCTGCCTCTAGGTATTCCATTAGGCCCCTCAGTTCCGGGTCTTCTCGCTGTTGATCGGCGAAGTCATCGGCACTTATGGTTCCCAAAAAGTAGTCATCATCCTGGTCGTCCTGCGGCGGTGGGTCGACGGGGTCACGAGACAGGCAGTCGGCGTCGGAGTGTTTCCTTCCGGACTTGTACACGACGGTAATGTCGAATTCTTGAAGTCTTAGGATCCACCGTGCGAGACGACCTGAATGGTCGTTCAAGTTAGCTAGCCAACACAGGGCTTGGTGGTCGCTCACAACTTTGAAAGGTCTGCCGTAGAGGTAGGGGCGAAATTTTGACGTAGCCCAGATGATGGCACGACACCCCTTTACTGTTGTGGAGTAGTTGGCTTCTGCCTTGGATAGAGGCCGGCTAGCATAACTGATAACCTTTTCAAGTCCGTCAGTCCTCTGCACTAGGACGGCTCCGAGCCCCACCCTGTTTGCGTCGGTGTGGATTTCCGTGTCGGCGTATTCGTCGAAGTTCGCAAGTATCGGCGGCGTCTGCAGGCGTCGTTTGAGTTCTTGAAATGCTTCTACTTGTGCCGCTTCCCACTTATAGTCCACGTCAGTTTTAGTGAGATGGGTTAGCGGCTCGGTGATACGTGAAAAGTCCTTGACGAAGCGTCTGTGGTAGGCGCACAAGCCGAGAAATCGGCGCACAGCTTTCTTGTCGGTGGGTGGCGGGAAAGTGGCGATGGCAGCTGTTTTCTGCGGGTCTGGGCGCACTCCAGTCTTGCTGATCACGTCACCCAAAAACAGAAGCTCCTCGTGCGCGAAGCGGCACTTTTCTGGCTTCAGGGTGAGCCCGGAGTTCTTGATTGCTTGAAGTACGGATTGGAGGCGCTGGAGGTGTTCGTCGAAGTTCGAGGAAAAGACAACGACATCGTCCAAGTAAACAAGGCAAGTTTGCCACTTCAAGCCAGCCAATACTGTATCCATGACACGTTGTAAAGTTGCAGGTACCGAGCAAAGGCCAAAGGGCATGACCTTGAACTCGAAGAGGCCGTCTGGTGTTATAAAGGCAGTTTTCTCTCGGTCTCTCTCGTCGACTTCGATTTGCCAGTAGCCGGTTTTGAGGTCCATCGACGAAAAGTACTTCGCGTTGTGGAGTCGGTCCAGGGCGTCGTCGATCCGAGGGAGAGGATACACGTCCTTCTTCGTGATTTTGTTCAGGCGGCGATAGTCGACGCAGAAGCGTAGGGTTTCGTCCTTCTCCTTCACTAAAACCACGGGTGACGCCCACGGACTTTTGGACGGCATTTCGTCGACTTGTTTTTTCACGGCCTGACGTTCGCGCGTTGAAACTTGGTACGGGCTCTGTCGAACTGGTCGGGCACTTTCTTCTGTTGTGATGCGATGTTTCGCGATTGGGGTCTGTCGAATTCTTGACGACGCCAAGAAGCGTCGTCGACGAGAAGCGTCCTTGAATTGCGTGAGTAGGGCTTTGAGCTGGTCTTGCTTGGCCTTCGGAAGGCTCGGGTTGACGTCGAAATCGGGTTGGGGACCTAGATTCGTCGAAGCAGGTTCGTCAGCATCGAAGACGGCGAAAGCATTGCTGGCGGCCACGCATTCGTCGATGTAGGCGACCGTCGTACCAATGTTGAGGTGCCTGTATTCGTAGCTGAAGTTTGTCAGCACTACCTTTGCTTTACCGCCACGCAGCTCGGCTATACCTCTTGCGACGCAAATTTGACGGTTCAGGAGTAGGTGCTGATCGCCCTCGATGACGCCTTCAACGTTCGCGGGTTTTTCGGTGCCGACGGAAATAATGACGCTGGAGAGCGGCGGTACGGTCACTTCCTCTTCTATCACATTCAATGCACGGTTCCCCGGCGTGGCGTGGGGCAGGGTCGCTTATTCTGAGGTTAGTGTTATCGACTCAGACCTCAGGTCGATGACGGCGCCGTGGTCGCTCAGGAAGTCCATTCCAAGTATCACATCCCTGGAGCAGTGTTGTAGGATTACAAAGCTCGCTGGATAAGTCCGGTTATTGATGGTGACTCTCGCCGTGCAGACTCCAATCAGGGGTTATCAAGTGGCCTCCAGCTGTGCGGATTTCGGGTCCACTCCAAGCGGTCTTTAGTTCTTCAGCTTGGCGGGGAATGGCCTACTGACGACGGAATAGTCGGCCCCAGTGTCGACGAGAGCGGTGACGCAGTGGCCGTCGATGAGAACGTCGAGGTCGCTAGTCCGTCGCCTTGCGTTGCGGTTAGGTCGCGGCGTCGGATCACGGCTACGTCGAATTGTTGCGCTGCCTCCATGCTGCGTCGTCAGGTTTTCCTCCGTCTGCGAGCTTCCGTCGGCAGGGCTCTGTCTGCTTCGCGTCGTGTTCAGCAGGTTTCGTCGCGTCGTCGTCGTCGGCGGAGGGTCTTCGTTAGTTCGTGGTACAGCAACCGCACCTCCAACGGTTGCTGCCCCTAGTTTTCCGGATACGGGCTAGGCGACCGGCCCCGGGTTTGGCCAGTGTACTGACGGCGGAGCGGCGACATGTAGCGGCCGGGCGATGGTGAACGGGATGGTCGCCGTTGTTGCCACTGTGTTCCGGTAATGTAGTCGGCGATGTCGCGAGCTCGTTCACCCCGCTGCGGACACGGTGCGTTGACGGCGAAACCGCGGAGCCCCATCTGTCGGTACTGGCAGCGGCGGTAGGTGTGGCCGGCCTCCGCAATGGTAGCAGAGCGGGCGGTTGTCAGGAGCGCGCCAGACGTCGGTTTTCCTTGGCGCGTAGCGCTGGCCGACAGGAGGACGGTAGGGCGTCGGTGGTGGTGGTGGTGGCGGCAGCGGCGGCGCCTGGCGATGGAACTGCGGCGACGCGGTGACTTGATGTTGTCGCGGAGCGGGAACAGGACGGCGGACTGCACCAGCGTAGGTCATAGCCTCCGAATGTGGCTGCGGTGGTTCGGGAGTTCCCAACGTTTGCTGGACTTCATCACGAGCGATGTCGGTGATCGAGTCCACTTGAGGTTGTGGCGAGGGTAACAGCTTGCGCAGTTCCTCCCTCACGATCGCTCGGATCGTTTCGCGGTCGGCGGAGCAGAGCCCTTGGATGTCGGCGAAATGTGGAGTCGAACGGTGATTGTACTGCCGGTTGCGCATGTCCAGGGTCTTCTCGATAGTCGTCGCTTCCGAGACGAAATCCTCCACACTCGTCGGTGGGTTCCGCATCAGTCCCGCAAAGAGCTGCTGCTTAACCCTTTCAGTCCCAGTGATTCCAATTGGAATCATAAATTATGTAGGTCAGTCAGCGAGTATCTGGTAAAGATAAAGCGTTGTTCTTCCTCAAGAGCCCATATTTAGCATCTGCCCTACATGTGGTGTCAACATGGCACACACAATAAAGCAAGGTCACGTCTGAACGAATGAATTACAGAAGCGGTCGTGCTGTTCGCGCACTTTGCTGAGGTAGCGTCTTCTTTCACCGTGCAGAGATAGGGCATTTATTTTAGTTCTGTGCCGGAAATTTGAATTTTGGCTATTGGAGATTATGCGATCCTATCTGAAAACATTTTAAGTAATAAATGAAGTAAAAATTATGTAAATATTATTAAATAATAATTATTTATTAAATTAATTGTCCCATTAATTACTCTTCACTGAAAAGTGTGAGCAAAGTTTTTTTTGGACTACCACGATCATGCACATCTCAAAATGTAAAAACTAGTTGCTTACATTGAAAATAGTTAATTCGGGACTGAAAGGGTTAACTCCTCGCATCAGGAGGCGAACCTTCTTCTCTTCGGGCGTTTCGGGGTCTGCGTGGCGGAACAGTCTCAGCATCTCTTCCGTGAAGAGCGCCACGTTTTCATTTGGCAGCTGAACACGTGTTTCCAGCAGAGCTTCTGCCCTCTCCTTGCGGATGACGGTTGTGAACGTGGGGAGGAACCTGGTGCGAAAAATGCCCCACGTCGTCAGGCTTCGCTCTTGGTTCTTGAACCAGGTCCGAGCGACGTCCTCCAAAGCGAAATAGGCGTGTCTTAGTTTGTCGTCGTTGTCCCAGTGGTTGAAAGCGGCGAAGCGGTCGTATGCTTCCAGCCAGCTGGAAGCATACGACCGAGAACTAGCGGCGCTGCAGTTCCATTTTGCATCATGCCTCACGCGTCGTCTGCTACAACACCCATGTGCCCTATTGTCGTCGCAGCTCTCGGCGGTCGCAGCTCTCGACGGTCGTGACAGCCGAGATTCTGACATTTAAACTTTTTCAATATCCTCGACTGCTTCAACAAGCAATCATTTCACAAGCTATGCTCCATAAACATGAAAATATAGTCAAATTTGACCTAAAATAATGGTACAATCTCGCACGTCTCGGTGTCCACTCGCACGAATATTCAGTTGCCGTCAACATGAGTTTAGCCGCCACGGTGGAACAGTAGTTACGGTGCTCGGCTGCCAACCCGAAGGTTGCGGGATCGCTCACGACTCCGGCGGTCGCATTTTCTACGAAGGAGAAAATGCTACTGGCCCATGTACTTCGATTTGTCATCCTAAACCAGTCGTAAAACAGAAGACCGCTGTCAATATTCCGGCGAATTAATTTCAATTTCTTGAGAAAGGCGTACAATCCGAACTACGGCTGATGAAGGTAACTGACTTGTATTCTCTAAGCTTGGTTGGGCAACTCGAAGTGGTGTTAGTTCCCATCTTCACGATTCTCGTGCTATGGGCGTTCAGAATCTCAAGATAAGTCTTCCTTTCTTTCTTTCTTTCTTTCTTTATTTATTTCTTTCTTTCTCTTTATTTTCAGAATATAACAAAATATTGTACTCTGGATGGTCTCCTGGGCTAAAAGCTGTAATAAACAGCTTGACTGCAAGCCCCCGCCCTCATTCGAAGTAGTGATGACCGGCGTTGCTTTCGTAGCCGCTCTTGCAACACGCGCATAAAGATGGCCTTCTTCAGCTGAGTCCCTTTCACACACGCTTAATCGAAAGAACTGCTTCCCAAGCGATCACCGTTCACAAACAATCACGCACGGAGTACGCAGAAAGAGAGCGCGGAGAAACGCGCAACTAAAGCCAAGATCAAGGGGCTTTACGCGCAACGCGTCGCAAGCGCCCACTCCTCGCGCGTCATAGCTCGCGGCGGCAGGTGCGTCGCCTCCGCGATGAGCTTCGGCACAGCGCCACTGGGAGCAACGCTGCATTGCCGTAGCCGATCCCGGTGGTCATGGCAAGTGAAGCAAAATGGAACAGTAGCGCCGCAAGTCCACGCGTCGGCCACGTGTACCGGCTCGCGAGCCGAGCTGCGAAACTGAATGGTTAATAATAATAAATGGGGTTTAACGTCCCAAAACCACGATATGATTATGAGAGACGCCGTAGTGGAGGGCTCCGGAAATTTCGACCATCTGGTGTTCTTTAACGTGCACTGACATCGCACAGTACACGGGCCTCAACCATTTCGCCTCCATCGAAATTCGACCGCCACGGCCGGAATCGAACCCGCGACTTTCGGGTCAGCAGCCGAGCACCCTAACCGCTATACCACCGCGGCGGACAACTGAATGGTTCTAAAACAGTTGGTCTGCTCGTCGTCCCCATTCGCGATTACAACTGAGCGCTGGCAACCTAGCGGTCGCGCCTCGAAGTGGAACTACCAGGGTCAACCTTGAAAGGAGATAAGTTATCACATTGAGCACGCTGAGAAGTGACCGCATAGTTCCTTTATTTTCGCAATGCCGCATGCGCGAGCCCGAAAAAGAAGAAAGCGATGTCCAAAAAGCATTGCTTTGTGCCGCAATGCATGGCACCGCGCTAGAAAGGTGGCAACGTATCGTTTTAGTATCACTTCCCGAAGAATGCAGACGACGCGCGACGGAGAACGGCGTAGATCGGAAACTTATGCATTTGAAAGGTGACGGACACTATGGTGGTTTGTTCTAATCATTTCGCTCGCGACGATTTCATTCTCCTTGGTTAGTACACCATTATTTAGCGTGTGTGCATTCTTGTCAATATTCGGGCTTCTCAAAGAGCGGAGTATAGTTTCGTTTATATAAGCAAGCGCTTCAGGAAATTTGTTGCGTTATGTGTGTGAGTGTATTTTTCGCGTATGCTTGTTTTCTGTGCAAATTGTAGGTCTACCCATTCTCAAGCTGCTACCCATACCCAAGCTGCTCTAATCCTTCCCCTCGGAAATTTTTATTTCGCATGTGTATATACACGCGCACAAACGCACGCGCGAATATACATAAAGGATGGGTGTACCTGCCAAAAAAATTTCTCGCTTCGCCCCTGTCACCGACGTACGTTTCTTCCGCGTGAACTGTAGTAGTGAAACCTGAAACATATTTATTATAGAGAGACGTACGGTGTTTATGCCTGCGTTTGCTCTGCGGTGTCTAGAGACGGTGCTGTGTTCTCATTAAACGCGGCGCGCTGACAGTTTAGGTTCGTCAGCTCGCAAGAAATTTAAGAGGAACTGCAAAAAGCTACTGTTCCAGCTTTTGGTGCATTCGACTTGCGGGCGCATCGCTTGGTTCCTTTCCTACACAGTGCAGCACAACTTATGTTGGGACAGGCTTGTTTCCGAGTGATGCATTTATCACCATTCCATTGAATAAATGATCGTTAATTTCCGGAAACCTAATGTGGTTAATTAAAAATTAATTTACTTGGACTAGTTATGAGTTTCTTAACTTTATTGATACTTTCACCAGGGTAGTACGGCTGAAATTTTTGGGGGAGTGGGGTAAGGTTCAATTACTTTGTACTTCAGTTCGCGCGTGCGTAGCGTGCGTGTATATCCTATGTATATATCTGCTTCGAATATCAAATGCTGCCAACACGAACAAGCGAGTGTTCGGAAGCACACGACCTTATTTATTAGAAACCTAATAACGTGGATCGGCAAAGGAAAAGAAAGGAGCACTCCTATTACACGCGAAACTCCGATTTGCCTTATCTCAAGATACACTGACCCAGGCATAGCTCTGTTATGTAATCAAGTGAACGGCATGCGTATTCAGCTTTTGACGGAACAACAGCACTCAATGGGATACATGAAATCGGCAACACGAGTCGCAGCGCAGAGTTACCTCGAAAACTGTGAAGGCCTTGCCTGTAAAGGCCTGCCACTTGTGCGCTGCAGCAACGCAGCGCACAAGTGCCTGCACTTTTCGGAGAGGCCCACTATACATTAGAGTTGCCTTCTTCAACCTCGGGTGCTAGACAGGTTCTTCAACTTGAAGTAAATGTGATGTGGTTCTCCGAAGAGGCTCGATGTTCGCATGCACACCGCAACTATTTGCGCTGTTTCGCCAGTGGAGCCTTTTATGCCGATGAGAATGGGGTGGTCAGCGGCCAGAACCCTTTGCGTTCGACGAAGGAACGCGATCCGACGCCACGATCAAGAAACTTCAGCACAGCGCCAAGCGAAAGTACCGCGTTGACCCTGTTAAGCGTAGCCATCTTTGTTTTTTCAACCAGTGCTGCCAGGACACGGAGCGTTTTATGGAGTTGCGGATAGCGTCTGCCAGCCGCGTTGATCGAGTGAAGTGAGCAGAAGGCAGCGCCGAAACAAAAACAAAAGGATGGCGGCACCTGTTGACGCTTTAGTCGACGCTGGTAGCGTCCGTCTTGAATTTATTAACTCGTCGTCGTGCGCTGTGTGGCCCGTAAGTTCGAAATCGACGCTTGTATTTCCTTTATATTTGCGTCCTGGTTCTTCGACAGAAATGTGTTCGTGACTATTTTGCACTATTTCCAAGATTTACTCTCAAATTATCGGAGACAAGGCTCAGCAGGCGTGTCTGAACAGTGAACTGATCTCAATAATAAGGTCTAAACATACCTCATACCATGTCCTCAGCTTGCGGCAGCACAAAGCAATAGCCAATTTCACCGACTAGTTATTGCTGCCAGGGCAGTGGGCAAGCAGCAAGTAAATGTTCAGGTGGTCGCGCCTGCATGGATTCTGCCATGTTGCTTCGTCGCCACAATAAACGGCGGTTACCGTTACAATATTGAAAG
>JALIZH010023165.1:0-28789 GCA_030522465.1 Rhipicephalus appendiculatus
TCGAGCACGAAATTCGCCGCCAGCCCCCCGCCCAACAGACTGCTAACCACAATAACGATGGCGAGCTCTGGGCCCTGCGGGAGGAGGTAAGCCGCCTTACAGCCCTAACATAGCGCTCACTAGCGCCTCCCACCCCTTCTCTCTTACCTTCTCCACCCACTACTCAAACGCAGGCTAACACCACTCCCCATCCTCCACCCTCCAAAAAAAAAACAATGCACGGATCCCCCCAACCCCCCACCTCCGGTTCGATCGACATTAGTACGAAGCTGAAAAACCTGTCCGACCAATTCGACAAGAAACTCCAGGAACTGGAAGGTCGCATTGAAACTAAGTTCAACTCCCTTAACTCTGACGTAACTACAAAGTTAGAGGCACCCATAGAACAATGCATGGAAACCATTCTCCAGCTAGAGACACGCCTCATACTGCTCCCTCCGCTTGCCGCCCCCTTTCCCCTCACAGCACAACCTGTTGGTACGGATTCCCACATCTCCATTAATGAAAGTGTAACACCTCTTATCCATCCCCCCTACGCTCCATTATGGCAGGGCGGGGCAATAACAATTCACTTGACATCATAACATGGAACTGCCGTGGCTTTCGGGGCAAGCAAGCGCCCCTTCAGCTTCTACTTCCTACGCTCTCACCAATGCCCCAGGTCCTTCTTCTGCAAGATACTGCCATACAGGCCACACTTCCTAGTTACATCTCCACACACTCTGACGCCACAAACGCACCGAGAGCGTCTACCCTTGTCCACCGCTCTCTCACATCTAAGACACACTACATCACATCAGACACACCCTGCGTAATAACAGAAATTATCCACCACACACATACCCTCCCATCCATATTTATCGCCAACATCTACCACCCGCCATCCCAACCGATTGCCTCATTGGACTCCCCTCTTCCGGGAGCTGCATCGACTGGCGGGTAAACATCCTTTGCTAATCGGCAGAGATCTCAACAGTCAGCATACTGACTGGGGATACAAGACAACCACACATAGAGGTCGCAGGCTCTGGCTGCTCCTACAGAACCTCAAACTATCCGTGCACAACAACTTTCAGACACCTAAACGCATAGGCAACAGTGTCAGTATGGACACTAGTCCGAATCTGGTGCTTAGTCGCTCCCTCCGTACTGTCACATGGACGAGAACACAGCACACACTAGGCAGTGATCATTACATTATACAAGTCACTGTCCCGTTCAAACCATCTCAGCACACCTCCATGACACACAAACTCATTAAACGGGACACTCTCCGTGCTGCACGTACAGCCCGCGCAGACAATCCCATCAGCGACATCAACGACTGGGTAGACTCTCTTGAGACTGACATCCAACATCATACGCAGCTGATTGAAACCACCACAGACACACCAACACTAGACAACCGACTTGCCCACCTATAGGATGCCTACCACAGCCTTCTAGAACGATGGAAACGGGGTAAACATAACAGAACACTAAAGAAACGCTTAGCCACTCTACAATCCAGAATCCAACAACATTCAGAGGAGCTATGCCGCTCCAACTGGGGGCAGGTATGCGACGACATCGCCGGCAGGCTGACCACAAAAAGGGCGTGGCACCTCCTCCGACACCTCATCGACCCATCGCACACGAAAACCACTACCCAGCACCACGTCACCCGGCTTATACACGCACACATGGACAACCCCACTGATCTCTTGGATACACTCCGCGACACCTACACATCGCCCGGCATGCCAACTCCTCTTCCCTTATACACAGGACAACCGAACCCCGAACTCGACACCGATATAACAGAGGCGGAGGTCAGAGCCGCCCTTTTGACTCTTCGCACAAAATGCGCGCCCGGCGCCGACTGTATTACGAACGCAACACTGCGTAACCTGGATGACTAATCGATCACTCGCATCACGGAGTACTTCAACCAGCGTTGGAAGGAAGGCACGCCTCCGCAGTCCTGGCGCCACGCGAAAGTAATGTTCATACCGAAGCCCAACAAACCACTTACACTCCAAAACCTTCGCCCAATCTCACTAACTTCATGCTTGGACAAGCTTTTCGAGCACGTTGTGTTGGCGAGGCTCACACAGCATATGACAGACCGTGACTTATACCCTCACAGCATGGTTGTCTTTCGACCCCATTTGTCCAGAGAAGATGACATGCTACAAATCACCCACGACATGTTTAAGCCGCTCATTACGGGCCACACCAAGGCAGTCCTGGCTCTGGACTTATCCAAAGCATTTGATTGCGTTGAGCATCATGCGATCCTAACAGCTCTTTCTCCACTGAATGTGGGTACACGTACGTACACTTACATTCAAACCTTTCTCACAGCACGCACGGCCGAACTTCAGTTCAGCCCACTCACTTGCCCAACATACACTAAGGAGTGTCGGCACCCCTCAAGGGTCCGTCCTCTCACCTTTATTATTTAATGTCACTCTCATCCCCCCTAGCACGACAATTGGCAACTGTTCCTCACCTAAAACACACCCGATATGCAGATGACATCACGCTCTGGTCTACCCATGGCAGTGACGGTGCCATACAGGACACCATTCAAACAGCCGCCAACCTAACGCAAAACTATGCAGCTAGTGTAGGACTTACCTGTTCTCCAGAGAAGTGCGGACTGCTCTGCATCCGTCCCAAAAGCCGCAACTTCCCTTCGTCCCCCCATCGTCATCGAAACGGATGGCAGATCGGAACCAGAGGTCCACACCCTCCGGATACAGGGCATGCATATCCAGAGGGATGGGAAGAACACTAACACAATCCGGAAACTCAAGCAGGTTGTAGGGGCAATTTCGCAACTCATCCACCGGGTCTCAGGCCGCCACAGGGGCATGAAAGAGGGCGACCTATGTCGTCTTATTCATGCCTTTGTACTCAGCCGCGTGCTCTACTGCACCCCCCTATCTCCAACTCTCTCGCCGCGACACTGATGCCCTGGATGCCCTCATCCGTCGGGCATACAAAGTAGCCCTCCACCTTCCCATAAATACACCTACCGATCGACTTCTCAAGCTGGGCCTTCACAACTCATAGACCCGCACCGCCAAGCACAATACCTTCGCCTCACACAAACCGACACCGGTCGGCATATTCTGCATTCTCTTGGAATCCAGATACCTGCCAATGATCCGAAATTACTTCCCATACCAAGACCCCTGCACTGCGAACTCCTCATTACACTACTTCCCCGTAACATGCGCACCGACCACCACGATAAACGCCGCAGAGGTCGCGCTAGAACTCTACACCGATGTTACGGCCCCGAACCGGACGCCGTATGGGTAGACGCAGCCTGCGTGGGCGATGAAGCGGTCACTGCCGTGGTGGATCACAAACTCTCCCCAATAGGTACACAGACACTTCCTCCGGACACCTCCCTCGAAGCTGCAGAGGAAGCTGCCATTGCCTTCGCAATCGTTAGTACAGAAGCACGGTATGTTTTATTCCTATTCCAAAACCGCAATCCTAAATTTCGCACGAGGCCGAGTTCACGTCCCTGCTTTTTGCATACTGGACTCGCCCGCTGCACCCCCGCCCCGTCATGTTGAGTTGATTTGGGTGCCCGCACACTCCGGGAATCCTGGAAACGAGGCCGCCAACCTCTTAGACCGAGGTTCTTTAAACCGGGCACGAGCGGCCTCCGATCCCGGATTCACGAAGTAGCGCGCGCACACTTTCAACGAGCTGACTCAGGCCTACAGGGCCGCGCCTCAGCTCTATCCTCCACCTCACAAGTCCCTCAGCAGTCGACAGGCCACCCTCTGGCGCCAGCTACAGACTCACACTCTTCCCTCTCCTCTCATTCTATAGCACTATCACCCCCCTTTTCCTCACCTCAGCCTGTACTCTCTGCCCTGAAACTCATGCTTCTGCTATCCACATACTTTCTCACTGCCCGGCGGATCCTCCCCCGCGGGCCCTAGAGCACCTAGAGACCTGGGAGGACTGGGAGACCCTACTGCGTTCAGAGGACCCGGTTGAGCAGACAGTGGCTGCCGACCGGGCTGTCAGTGTCATGGACCACCACCAAATGAACGCTTGAGCGCAGCGGGGTCGTGCGGGGGCCCGGGCGCCTGCGTGCTCCAAACTGCTCTGTTATTATTAAAGTTTTTATCCTCTCCTCCTCTAGCCACGTAGGTTAGTTAAATGCTGTCGTCTGACTTTTCCAGTTGAAACTCACCTTGTTTTACTTGCATATAGCATTCGTCCGTGCTTTTGTAGTGCATGAATTTATAAGTACAGACTGGTGGGCTAGTTGGTAGTGCATAACTCGGAACAGTAGCGCAAAAAATACACAAGAGACCAAGAATATGTGGGCCAGACAGGCAGATGCATGAATGATCGTTTGCGGGAACATAGGTACAACGTGGAAAAACTCGCCTTGTCAGGCCACCTCGCTGCGCATCGTGCGCGTTGCGGTTGCAAGCCACTGTTCAACCGCGCGCATTCACTAGCCAGAAATTCGGACCAACTAACGCGGGAAATTATTGAAGCGGCAGAGATAAAACATAGAGACGCGGTAAGCTGCCCTTCAATCTGTCTATCAGAAAAAGAAATGCTATTTTTGTCGCGTCAGCCGATTGTTTTGATTTGCTGGGTCGATTGTCTTGTGTGCTCCCTTCCCCCCACCTCGCCTCCTCCTTTTCCTTTCGTGCGGTGTCATGTGCATATATATGCGATCACCTGCAAAACACTGAGTTGTTAGTTAGCGCTGTGTCCCGTCTGCTCTGTCGTCTCTTGTGTATTTTTTGCGCTACTGTTCCGAGTTATGAATTTATAACATTGTACGCTGGAAGTCGCGCGAGCTCGCGATATATAACTGAGCAATCTCATAATGGCCAGCGCTGCGCCGCTTGTTTTTGTACGTTTGTTGATAGATGGCAGCACTCCGGAAGCGATTTGTTTGTTGACCGGTGTGAAAATAAGAAGTTCTGGGCGCCCAGATAACGTTGTGACGCGGACTAGTCGAAATCGTTCGGCGGAGGAAATTCTTCAGATTGCTTTCAGCAGTGTGTTAAGAGAAACCATCTTGATGACGAAGATTTTTCACTAGACGTAGAAGGCTGTGAAAGCGCTGAGTGTGACAGCGACGATGAACGATCAGCTGCTAACTCATGAGGAGCGATTTGCACTTCACGTCCCCTCGTGCGCTAATGTTTTTTGACGCTCGTAAGTCACCTTGATTGTATTTGATGTATAGTACCCTTCAGCGAGATCAAAATAAAAACATATTTTTTCTTGCTCATTGCACGTAGCGCAATTATTGTGGATATTATCAGTGGCGTAGCCAGGGGGTGGCACACCGGGCCCGTGCCCCCCCCCCCCGCCCCCGAAATGTTTTTCACCATGGCATACAAAGAGAAAAATGACTATTTCAAGGAGGTGCCCCACCCCCCCGAAAACAAGGAGGTGCCCCCCCCCTCCCCCAAAAAAAAAACACACAAAAAAAACTTTTGGCTACGCCCCCGGATATTATCGAGCTCCGCATGTCGCCAATACGCTCGAGCTCGAACAGGGAAGCGAAATGGTTAGAGCGATCAAACGTGCAGTCGCGGCCACAATCCACTCCTCTCGGCTAACTTCTCCTGTACTTCACCGGTACCTTCCGAACGGCATTGTTGTTCGACGAATTTTCGCAACGTCGATGAATTCGACGTTGTAAAAAAGCATACGTGTGCATTCTTTTCGATATTCATGTTTTGATCGTGCTGATCTAACCAGCAACAATGAGTGCAGTGAATTGCACACGGCCAGAGTCTGAGCATGGCTGTGACACAAGCGCTACTGAATGGGATGTTAAATGCTGGTGTTTCGTTGAAGAAGCAACTCCGTGTTGTGTTCCTGACTGCGCAAGTAATGACGACGGCGTATTATGTTTGCAAACTATGACCACATTAAAACTTCGGTTCCGTGCGGCAGCGATGGCGCTACTCGCTCGCGGCCTACTACTGCGGCAAATCCGTCATGCTGCCTCGGTACACTCTACCTCGGATGCCGTTCAGTTCATACGTCAGTTCTAGTCCATGCAATTTTCTGTAACATGCACAGGATTGTGCAAAGCATATGGTTCATGCGTGGTAACTGAGCTGAAATATAACCTTTCACATCGCGGCAAATAATTAGGCGGCGAGCTTCCATGATTTGGGAAAGTATCTTGGTCTCATACTCATTTCAGTGCAGCTCATGACTTCATCCGGTGAAAGTGGCACGGGCCGTACGTCCGTGCGTCCTATCTGTTCTATGCTAACAAACGGGTTGACCCTCGTTCGGGCGCCATCTTGAATCGTACTGCGCGTTCGTGGGCATTGCGAATATCAGGGAACGTCGTCTTCCTTTAAGCTGTCTTCCTCTTCATCTGCGACAGCGCTTCGTAGCATCACCCCCCGGCGGCGGAGGCACCGACCCGGTGCTCGATTGGTCCGAGTGGAACCGCTTTAGTCGCGTGACGTGAACGATATCAGATGATCACGCTATGGTGCCCTCCAGAGGTTCGACTTCGTACGTGACGTCGGTGACTTGGCGCAAGACTCGGTATGGACCAGAGTATGGAGAAGCCAACTTCTCGCAAAGGCCAACTCGCCGTGACGGTGTCCAAAGAAGGAACATGTCACCAGGATTGAAGTGGACATCGCGGTGGCGAGTAGAGGTGTGCACGGGCTCCGGGCAGCCGGAAAGCCCGAGCCCGGCCGGGCCCGCGGGCCGGGCTCTGGCGGGCCGACGTCCTCTCATCTCGGACCCGGGCCGGGCTCGGGCTACATTGTTTTTTGCCAATCCGGCCATGCCAGATGCAAAGCCTGAATCAAGTAAAAAATGTATTCCTTGTTCCGGAACTGTTTTCCACTGCGTAGCGCCTTCTCCGCGACCGCCCTCAGCCCCTTTCTCGGTTCTCCTGTCCTTTAGCCACTTTAAACGCACAGAGAAAGGGTGAAGTCACACAAGGTGAGCTTTGTGATTATCTATACATGGAATAATCTCTCTCCTACATCTGAGGTACTTAAATTCTGGAAGAACATAAAGTCTAAATATTCCAAACTTGCTATCCTTGCGAAAAAAAATATTGGCGATTGCGGCTAAGTGCTAGCAGCCAACGGACCTTCAGTTGGGCGGAATATGTGACGCAGGAGCTCCGCACTTCACTGAAGCCCGAATCATTGGACAGCTTATTTTTACACGACAACTTGTAATCGTTGCATATAGTGACTGTCATGTGTCACTTGCCTATGTTTCACTTTGTTATGTTGAATAAAATACCACATCATCGGAAAACAACTTCTCTCCGCAGCAAACCTTCATAATGTCACGCCAGACCGGGCCGGGTCCGGGCTTTTGTTTTTGTATGTCGGGCCGGGCCGCGCGGGCTCGCAGACCTCTAGCGTTGGGCGGGCCTTCGACGCATTCAGCGGGCCCGGGCCGCGCTCGGGCTCTAAAATTCGGCCCGTGCACAGACCTAGTGGCGAGCATCGTAGACGCGTCGTTGCTTTTCTTGCGAAGTGTTCAGACGAAGGCGGGCAACTTCGCGTGCAGCTCTAGCGACGGCATAACGAGCGTATTCTGATGTATCAATAATGGTAGGAAGAAGCATGTCGAAAGGCAGCGTGGGTTCTCATCCGTACACGAGAAAAAATGGAAAGAAACCTGCAGAGTCCTGCCGAGACTTGTTGTAGGCAAATGTAACGAACGCCAAAGATTCGTCCCAGTCACGATGATCTACATGGCGAGCATGAACATACATGGCGAGCATGTCTGTAAGCGTTCTGTTGAGCCGCTCTGTTAGGCCGTTGGTCTGTGGGGGATACGCAGTGGTGAACTTGTGTTTTGTAGCGCAAGAGTGCAAGATGTCCTGGACCACCTTTGATAGAAAGTATTGCCACGCGCGTTTTGTATTATACTTGTGCTGTATTCGGTTTACGCCCACAAAGACTGTAAGCAATGCTCAGCGCAAACCGCGCCTCACCTTTCTAGAAGCTTCGCGTTTATTGTAGATCGTTGTGTTAAGATTGCGCGCAAGACGCGAACACGCGAGCTTATTCCAGAGCTTTCGCGACAACCAGTGATAAGACTGGAATATTCGATGACACGCGTATAAATGCCGACGCGCTTCACCGCTTGTCAGTTGATCGACGGCCGACGCTCTGTTCGCCGCTATCAGTGTATACCGTGTGTATTGCTGTATTCTTACTTTCCGTTTCTCGGTCACAAGTTCGGCCCAAATAAACAGTTTCATCTTGGACACGTCGCCTGCTGCCTTCGTCGACGTCACGACCACGTGACAGTATCGACCCCGGTCTGTAATCGGCTGTCGAGGAGCGCCGTGCCGAAGTATGACGTCTTCGAGGAGAGTCAGCGATGTCGGTTGCACAACTGGTGGGGATAGCCCGTGTGATCGCATACCGAGTGGTGTAGTCGATGGCAACAGCTATCCACTTGTTTCCACTGATGGAGAGGAAAAGGGCCAAGGAGGTCAAGACCAACCCTGTAAAATGATTGAGATGGTATCTCTATGGGTTGTAAGTGTAAGTGATCATTAAAGGAAAGTGGAAGAGAAAAGTGCCGGCTCATAACTGTCTCTCTTAACTGAGGTCACCTCAACGAGCCGGCACGGGGGGAGGGGGGAATGGGGAGGGAAAGGACAGGAGAAGAGAAAAGTGGGAGAGGATGTAATTTAGGAGCGGGCGCACGCCCGCGCGATGCCTCCGCGCCTAAGAAAAAAAAAAGAAACTGGTGGCTGGGGAGGAGCCGTCAGGCAGGTCGGCGGGGCGAAGACGAATGTAAACAAACATCACGTGATGCCCAGCTGACGCGTGAAGAGTTCGGTGCAGCAGGCAGGAGAGCTACACAACACCCGTACGGGCTCAAAGGCGCTTATAGAGTTCACAGTCATGGAAAAAGTCGAGAAGGGCGTATAGCGCCTTCCCGAGGTTTGATCGATGACCACCGGGGAATCGCAGATGGTTCAGACTCACGTGTGGAAGTCCCAGGCGGCCGTAAACACCGAGGAGCTGACGGCGCTGGTCATCGTAGCCAGGGCACTGCAGCAGGATGTGCTCGAGGGTTTCCTCCGCCGGACACTGCGCACACGATGGACTCCCGTTGCCGGAGAGGCGGAAGAGTCGCTCCGCGGTGCGACTAAAGTCGGTGCGCAGTCGTAGGAGGAAGGCCCGGGCACGCCTGCTGAGTCCAGTCCTCGGTAGCGGCCGTGGGGATTCCCTGTGGCCACACGTGAGTCAGGGTGCAGCGCACGCACATGGCGCGCGATACACAGTTACGCAACGTCACTCACGCGGATAAATGAGGTGATCGGAGTGCTGGGGTCGTGGGCCTCGTTGGCAAGGGTGTCCGCCGCCTCATTGCCGTCTATCCCAACGTGTGAAGGCACCCACTGAAAGACAACGTCACATCCACTGTTCCCGATCACCGCAAACTTCCGCGTGAGCCGCTGCGCGAGGGGGGTGCCGCGTTCTCCTCGTGCGAGGGCGAGAAGTGCGGCGCGCGAGTCGCACAACACAGCCGCTGATGGTGGAAGTAGCTCGGCGAGTTGATCCGCCGCCAGATCGATCGCCGCAAGCTCAGCGGTGGTTGAGGTCGCGTTGAAGGGAATCCGGCACTTCCCCTGCAGGTCAAGAGAAGGGATGACAGATGCGGCTGCCGCCGAACCAGCCGCGGTCACCGAGCCGTCAGTGTACACAAGGACGCGGTCCGAGAGGTGCTCCTCAATCGTGGCCGCTGTCTCCTGCTGTAGGGCACACTGAGGGGTGCTTCTCTTGGCCCGGATGCCAGGGATCGTGGTCTTGATGGCGAGGCCGCGATCCTGATGAGGTGGCATGGGAAGCCAGCCGGAGTCCGGTGTGTCACGCACAACGGTGGCGTACTCCTGTGCACTTGCGCCCATGCCAGAGTTCGGCCGCGAGAGCAGCCGGTTCGCAAGTCGCCGTCCCTCCTGTGTCCTGTACATTCTGTACACGTGCCGCAACGCACCGCTCTTCGCGCGCAGCGAGAGAGACGTCTGACCTGCCTCCGCCAGTGTAGGTCCCACGGGTGAGGTGCGAGGAAGTCCGTAGAGACGGCGCACAACACTACGATGGTCTGTGTTGAGCGTGTCCCACTGCGCTGGCCTCAGTGCGACGAGCGGCACGGCGTACAGCCTCCTGGCCGTGGCGACTGCGTTGTACAGCCGCAGGGCGAGGTCCGGGGAGCAGCCCTTGCCACCGGCGAGAAGTCTGGAAGCCATGTGGGCAATCCTCTTCGAACCCTTGCGGAAGTCTGCGACCGCAGGCTTCCAGCTGAGCCGGTGGTCGATGGTAAGGCCGAGGTACCGCACCCTGCGTTGCCACGGCAGGTGACGGCCGCGCAGCTGGAGTTTCGGCACCTTGTAGCGCGCACAGGGGTCCGGGTACACGAGAAGCGCCTCCGTCTTGGCGGTGGAGAGGACGAGGCCGATGAAGCCGTCAACTGCGTCGATGTACGCCTGAATGCTCCGGCGTAAGTGGAGGCCGCGTGTGTAGCGCATAACCATCGCCATTCATTATCATCATCGTTGACCAACACCGCGCCGCGCCTCTCGCGCAGCTCATGCTGAGCTCGAGCCGCGAGACAGTTAGGAACGGGTTCACGCGTCTGGCGGACTGGACGCCGGCAGTTGCCGCCGCTCCGTTTGGCTTCGCTCAATAAAGTGGCGAGACAGCGGCACGGCCACGTTGGCCGCCTTCACGACGACGTCTCTCGTCTCTGTCCATCGCTACAGTGGTGACCCGGACAACACGCCTTTCGACGAGCGGCCACTGCCATGTTTCGACGTCCCTACCCGCAAGTGCCACCGTTCAACCCGGTCTACCCCCCGAGTGTGGTTTAAGCAGCTGGATGCCATTCTCATGGTGGATGGCGTCACCGCACAACCGGAGATGCACGCCATCCTGCTACACGCCCTCCCGGTTGAGCTCCGCCATCTCGCGGCCGCGTCGACATCCAGCCAGCAGCCATACGACGACCTCTGCACAGCGGTGCTGGCCTCCTACGGGGAAATCTACCGCCCGCTTCCTATGAGCCGCGACTTCCGGGTTTCCCCTCCGTCGACTCCAGCTCTAAAAGCCAGCCCGCAGCTCTCCCTTTACTACGACATTTCTTCCCCGGCTACGATTCCTTTTACCTCGGGTCCGGGCACAGGAGCACCCATTCCTGCGCCCGACCACGACGACCAGGTAGAAGACGCCCCTGCGTGGACCGACCTTCCCGAGGACCTCCCCGAGGGTCTCCGAAGGTACGAGGGTCCGTCACGCATGCCTACCACTCGCCCGTCTTCCCCAACCTCAACGGCTCGTGACACCTCCGACACATCAGACTCCACGACGGTAACCTCGCCGCACGCCCGGGAGTCTGCCACAGGCATGGTCACCGACCGAGTTTCCTTCGACCAACCGAACCTTCCATCGGCATCAACGCTCTGCGCGTCTTGCCAACAACGACCACCATCGACCTCGAAAACAACCACAGCAGAGGTTCGCACCCCCTCACCAGCCACGGCCGAACGTGCGGGATGTTGCAACCATGACGGAAACTCTCGAGGACCGCTCATCTGGCTCGCCACAGGTACAGCAGACCACGTGTGCCCAACTAACCACGCAGGCAGGCAACCAGCCTGCCGTGCCGCGTACATGCTCCCCTGATTTGGCCCCCCCAAGATTTTTCGGTGACTGCATTTGACGCACCTTCCCGTCCCTCTTCCGTATCCAGTGCGCTTCCTGTCGAACCCAAGATCCGTTATCACGAGCAACTGCCGCTCAAGAGCAATCGACCGAACACTGGGACGACGAGCTTGACAACTGCAACAGCACCGACTCCCTCCCCCACGTGCCGCCATCGCTCGGGCCAGTATGGAAAGTTTCGACGTCGGATTGACCCACAGGCGGTCTCGCTATTGAATAAGTGCAGAGCCACTCTGCGCGCAAGCGTCAGTCGATGGCCGCGCTCGTGCAGGAAACACCAACAGCTACTTCCGACAGCTTGCCTTCGCCAAGACTCTCGCCCGCTGCGCAACTCCCAGAGCCGCCCACCAGAGACCCATTGGCTCCCGATGGTCCCTTCACGTTAAAGACCTGGACTGCCCACGGACACTTTGTTTCGCGCTATGTACACTTGTATATACGCCCCCATAATTTTGTATTACGGGTTCATTTCTGCGGGGGGGGAGTAATCTGTAGCGCATAACCATCGCCATTCATTATCATCATCGTTGACCAACACCGCGCCGCGCCTCTCGCGCAGCTCATGCTGAGCTCGAACCGCGCCGCGCCTCTCGCGCAGCTCATGCTGAGCTCGAGCCGCGAGACAGTTAGGAACGGGTTCACGCGTCTGGCGGACTGGACGCCGGCAGTTGCCGCCGCTCCGTTTGGCTTCGCTCAATAAAGTGGCGAGACAGCGGCACGGCCACGTTGGCCGCCTTCACGACGACGTCTCTCGTCTCTGTCCATCGCTACACGTGGTTTTGGTCCGCTCGTGAACACCGCGACGTCGTCCGCGTACACGGCCACGCGCACCTCGTAGGCTGTGTCGCGGGGAAGATAGTCAGTGATGCGCGCGAGGGCGATGTTGAACAGAAAAGGGCTCAACACACTGCCCTGCGGCACACCAGCGTTCACAGCCCGAGGTGCGCTGAGCTCACCACCAACGCGAACACGAAAAGTGCGGTCACTGAGGAATGCCCCCACGTACGCCAACATGTTCCCACACACCCGCATGTCGCGAAGGGCGTCCATGATGGCGGGGTGTGGGAGAGAGTCAAACGCACTGCGCACATCAAACAGGACGAGGTAGCCGGCCTCACCACGGTGTTTGGCCTCCTCGAGAAGGCTGACGACGTCGGAGATCGAGTCGGCCGTGGAGCGATGAGCACGGAAGCCGCTCTGCTCCTCCGCCAGGAAATCGAGGGCAGCGGCGATCCATTGAAGGCGCCGAAGGGCCATTGCCTCGAAGAGTTTCCCGGCGGCCGAGGTGAGCGACACGGGCCGATACGACACTGGTTCCGACGCCGGCTTCCCCCGCTTGTGGATGGGTATGACCAGGGCTTCCTTCCACGATGATCGCAACTCTCCTGTGCGCCAGACGGCGTTGAAAGCGTCCAGGAGTTGTGGAAGTTGGCACTGGTCAATATTCCGCAACATCTGATACGTAATCCCATCAGCGCCGGGCGCTGAGCGGCGCTTGCGGGTGTCGAGGGCAGCGCGAAGCTCTCCGATCGTGAACTCCGCCGTACACAGCTCGCCGATCGTGTCAACAATGGCAGGTGTTGGAAAAAACCGCCGGGGTGCAAAAAGTTCAGGCCTCACTGGAGTTGGGAGGACAGGGGCGTTGTCTGCTGCGGTGTTGACAGATAGTCCCGCGAACGTGTCGGCGAGCAGTTCGGCGAGCTGCGCGGCAGAAATGCCGAGCGCGACGGCGATGGAGAGCTCCGGAAAACGAGGGGCACGAATGCGCAGCATTGACCGGAAAATGCGCCACGGTCGCCATTGGTTGCGCGGATCGTCGAAGGTTCGGCAGAGGCTGGACCAGCCGCGATCACGACGTTGGTGGGCGTGTCGGCGACACACCGCGTCAATGCGGTTGTACACAGTCCAGTCCTCTGCTTTATCCGAGCGATTCGCTTTGCGCTGCACCAGTCGGCGAGCCGCTCGCAGGTTCAGCAGCTTGATATCCGGTGCTGGGGTGCCGGCCGGAACGCGACACAACGTCGTGGCAGCACTCGCGCACCCGGAGATGTGTTGAAGGATGTCTCCCGCGACTGGCACTACAGCACACAGTTCGCGGAAGCGAGGCCAGTTCACAACACTATAACTCCTGGTGCACTGGACTTGCGCGTGGGGTTCAAGGGTTATCGAATAGTGGTCCGATCCCTGAGTGTCCGGAGCACGGCGCCACGAGTAAAAACTATCATCCGAGACGAGGGCGAGATCAAGTGCGCTCCGCACAGCGCCGGGACGCACGAAAGTCGGGCGGCCATCGTTGAGTATGTGGAAACCCGCAGTCAGCACGGCATCCATCAGGGCGCGGCCACTGGCGTTGACACGCCGACAGCCCCAAGCCGTGTGATGCGAGTTAAAGTCACCACACACCACCGATGCACCGCCGAGGCGCCCGGCGAGTCGCACAAGAAACTCGGCGTCCCACTCGGTCGGCGAGTAAACGTAAACACTCGCGACGCACGTGTCTGCCGCCCCAACGCGCACTTTCACTGCCACGCACTCAACACCCGCGCACAGGATATCAGAAATGTCAATGGGGACCTGAGGGAGCCGTGCAGAAACGTAAACAGAGCCCTTGAGCGACCCGAGGGGTGCGCGATGTTTTCGCAGTGAGTTTCAAGCCACGCACTGTCCTCGCAGGCCGTTGCGCCGTGGTATGCGACGTAGCCTGTGAGGTTGAGCTCCCCCCTCTCGAACTCGCGTTTCCTGGAAGGCCAGGACGTCGAGCTCGCGTTGGAGAAGTAAGAGGGAGAGCTCTGGGTGACGGCGGCGGAGGGAATGAACGTTCCACTGCAAAATCCGCGGCCGCGGCGTCTTTGACGAACTAGCCATGGCGCGCGATGGCTTGATGGGCGGCCAGGGCCGCGGCGCACATTTCGCGCAACGGAGAGTCGCACGCCACAGTTTCTAGCAGCGCACGAAGAGCCGCGGCTAACGCCGCCATCACCGTGTCCCTCGGGTCGTTCGCGGAGGGGGGGCGTGCCTGTTGACTCAGGGGGGTGTGCGGAGGATCGGCGCTGGTGTTGCCGGCTAACGCATCACGGAATGAGTGTCCAGGGCGCGTTGTTGCTGCTGCTGACGCACTGGTCTTCCGCTCCTGAGCCGCGGTCTGCGCTCGCTCCATCGCCTGGCGGCGAGATAGTTTGCCGCCTGAGGAGGCCATAAGGAATGCCGCCTGCCTCTGCTGTGGCTCGTTGGCGGCGTGCGCACCCTTGCAATTGAGGCACCGTGGTTGTTCCTCTTGGCAAGGGCCCTCGACGTGGCTCTTTCCGCAGCGCAGGCAGCGTTTGTCCCTCACGCATGTGGCGGTGGCATGGCCAAAAAGGCCGCAGCGCGCACATTGAAGTGGGCGAGGTAGGCGCGCCCGCACCGGCCTCCGCTGTTTAAACAGTGAGAGTTCCGACGGGACCACGGCTCCTTCGAAGGTGACGGCCACTGTGCGACCTCAGCGCGCGCAGGAGAGCGCTCTGGCTGCAGAGAAGATGTTGGCGGTGATAACATCCAGAGGAATCTCTGCATCAACGCCGAAAAGTTCGCCGACACAGCTGTTCACCGCGAGCACTTTGGCCTTCACAGGAACGTCCACAATTGTGCGGATCTCGAGGAGGCTGTTGACATCTGCGCACGGCACCGTGTCGACCGCCACCAGGTTGCGACGGTGATTAACACGGACGCGCGCCGTGGCAGGAAAACCCGCGAGGAAGGCAGCGATTGCATCCCTCGATGCCGCGAGGAAGTGTCCCTTCTTCCCAACAGGGCGGAATATCAGAGTCTGCCCTATTTCGTTGGGCGCGGGGTTGTGGGCCACGGCTGTTAAGTCCCGAGGCTCGCTCGCAGGCAGGGGGAGGGGTAGGTAGTGGGCGAAAACGCGGTTTCTGCCGCTTGTTGGTTTTGCCCTTGCACTGTGCACCAGTTTACGGAACTGAGGGGTTGATTGGCGCACACAGATTAGTGCCGCTTGGTGCTCCGGTAGGTGGAAGGGGCGGGAATGATGTGAGGGCCTCTGTGTCAGCAGACATCATCTCACGCTGTCTTCGACGAGCCTCGGCATGGTCCACTTCCGTGTATGTGGCCTGGGTGAGCTGGCGCATGGGCCCGAGTACAGAACGGGTCAGTTTTGCGGAAGTAGCCGCGGAAATCGGCGGTGCGCGCGCTGTAGCAGACGACGCGAGCGCAGCCGCGCTCTCTTCCGAAGGGTGGTGGTGGTTGTGGTTTGAAGAAGGAAAAGGCGCCTAATTTCTGCAGCCCAGTCGGGAGCACGGCGCAGCGCCTGCGGGATAGGGGGGATGGGATGACAGTGGATAGAAGAAAAAGGTTAGGGATGTAGTGGCGCAGAGCTCTCCAGCACGAACAGCAGCAGTGCGGCAGCAAGGATAGGGGTGGCAAGGGTCCCGGTCTCAGCGGTAGGCCGCGATTCCCGTCTCGTCCAGGAACTCCGCCAGGCTCCGCAGCGCTGGTAGATGGGGACGAGATGGGAAGAGGAGGTGTTCCAGAGTGGTGGCAGGAAGGCCCAGTCTCCGGTAGGCCGTGGTGACCTTCGAGCGTTCCTGTGCCAGTCCGGGGCAGGCACAAAGGAGGTGCTCAAGGGTCTCGGGGTCGCCGCAGCGGCTGCAGGCTGGGGAGGAGCAGCGGCCCTTCAGGTGGCGGCGGGCTGCAGTCCACACGCAGCCGGTCCGAAGTCGCAGCAGGGATGATCGTTCCCTCCTGGTGAGGCCCGTCTCTGGAAGAAGCTTTGGCCCCTGCCCGTTGGCCACCCTCCGGTCCGGGTGGACTGTGACGAGGAGCTTCTTGAGGGTGGAGGGTGGAGAGGGCTGTTGCTGCGAGGTGGATATCTCCGAGTTTGCCCCGCCGTCTCCCTGGGGCGTGGCCGCGCTCTCTGTTGTGCCGGAATGTGGAGAGGGCTGGCTGCTCCTGGCCAGTGACTCAGGGGGGGGGGGGGGTTCCCTCTTGCGCAAGAGTGTTCCTCCTTGCGTCGGGAGCAGACGACGCGGGTGCCTCCTCGACAGGGAGAGGAGAACCGTCGCGTCGTTCGACCAGACCGGTCGCTTTTTCTTCTTCTCCCAGTTATTTTCTTATACGTTATGCACACCCGTGCTCCACAATTCCATTTTTTTATTAGGTTCCTTATTAGGTTTCTCTTTTTTAGTCGCCTTTACTCGCTCACCTGAGCGAAGCCCTTCTTAGGGCTCACCGTCTTAGGCGCAATGTAGGTCCCACCTTCCTACTTTTTTTGTTCCTCTCTTCTTATTCTCTCTGTCGCTCCGCTCACCACGATATGGGCGACGAACTTCCCCAGGACTTTCCTCAGGCTTACTCTCTGAGCAGTAAAAACCGCTCAAGAGCCTACGACTTCCTCCTCAAGGAGGCCTCGAACCTCCTGAGACTGGACGAGGCAACCACAACGTCTGGAGCTCCCACAGAACGACGGACACGCACTCGGACCATTAAGAAAAGCCCCGGGAAAGCACGTAAGCGTCCACGGCCTGGGGAAACCAAGAAGGGAAACCCGAGGCGCACTCCAGCGTCACGAGTTCGCTCTCCATGCGCTGACACCCCACCACTTCAAACTTCGGCGGTCGGAGGCTCCTTCTTCTCGCTGCCATTTCCACCGGTCGGCCATCTTTTCCCCAGAGACGCCTCTGACAGCGTCCCGACGCACGGTGACCCAAGAACAGAAACCTGTCCTGCTTCACAAGAAGCGCACAGCCAGGAGAGTCCCCCCACATTCCAGCGCCGGCCTTTTGTCGCCCTCCCGGGAGAAGATCCCCGATTCCAGTTGTCCATCCTTTCCTGTTTCCTCCCCCTCCTGCGAGCACAGCACACCGCCCTCCCCCCTCCTCTGACGCAACTGAGACCGGGGAGGACACTCGCCAAGGCACATCCACTGCGCCACCCCCCTCTCTCCCCTCCCACCTTCTCTCCTGTCACAATTCATCCTCAGAGCGATGGACCGGAAAAAGAACAGCCGACCAAACAAGCCTCGGCTCCCCCCTCCTCGCAGGACCCTCCGCTGCCACCTGTTACCAAAGAGAGAGCCCCCACAGGCGCGCCCCCCCCCCCAGCTTCTCTCTCGGCCAAGCTGCGTTTTGGGACAGCTACCGGCTAATGAACCCTTCCCTGCCCTCCCGCCTACTGGAGCCTCGAGCGGCACAGCACTCTGCGCACCACTCGTCCCAGTCCCAAGGCCACAACCCAAGCGCGTTGAGAAACCCGCCCCACCCCCTGTCCAAACATGCTCCCAGTCACCTGGTCACACTCAAGTGGACACGGTCCTCTACCGTCCTGCTGACAAAAAGGTATCCTTCCGGCTTGTCTCGAAGTAAGCCATCTCCGCCTCTCTTGCGCCCATTGATGGTGTTGTACGTGTGAGAGTGAACTTTCGCCGTAATGTCGTCGCTACCGAGGTTCCTGCTGGTACACCTCTCGGAACCCTCCTCGCCACCGCCGACATCTGCGGTATCTCTGTCCGCGCAAAGAAGGCGACAACCAACACCTGCAGTGGCGTTGTTTAGAACGTCGATCCTTCAATAAGCGAGGACGAAATCCGTGCAAACATCACGTCGCGGCTCCCCATCCTGGAGTGTACCCGTGCCGGCCGCAACATACTCGTGTCCTTCAGCGGGTCCAAACCCCCCTGCTGACATCGAACTGTATAAACAGCGCCGCACGATACGCCCTCTCCGGCCCCGCCCTACCCAATGCTCTCACTGTGGCCGCTATGGCCACACTGACGTCGCCTGCACATCGGAGTGGCGTTGTGTGCGCTGTGGAGGGCCCCACGCACCAGCTGAATGCACGGCCGAGCAGCCAAAGTGTCTGTTCTGTGGCGCAAAACACCCTGCCACGGAACCGCGCTGCCCTCGCTGGCAAGAGGAGCGACGAGTACTCGAACTTCGCAACGAGTCGGCAGCGCCGATTCCGCGTAGTGAGGCCCTCGCCCTCGCGCGAGCATCGGACACGAAGGCCTCCGGCAACCTTCCAAAGGAACACCGCAGCTACCGCCCGGTCGCCCAGGACCTCTCCTACGCTGCCGCCACCGGCGTCACCGCTCCTGCACTCGTGCACACCACCCCCAGTCCCACTGCGCTCCGCGGCCACAACACCAGTGCCAAGGAAGGCTCAGTCATCGCAGTTCTGGTGGCAGCACTCCACGCGGCAATGGATTTCTTGCCCTCCGACTGCCCGGTTCGCCCGCTGTGCGCCGCAGCGCTGGCCACCCAACTAAAGTCCCTAGAATAACTAAATGCGAAAACAAACCAGCGAAAACTTAGGACAAGGACAAAAGAAGAGGCACAATCAAGCACACACCGTCGCCGGACGTACAACCAATTTATTGACGCATCCACAAATGGTGTGTGCTTGATTGTGCCTCTTCTTTCGTCCTTGTCCTAAGTTTTCGCTGGTTTGTTTTCGCATTTAACTATGAACCAACCGGCCCAGCTTTTCACGCTTCAGAATAACTAAAGTAGCGCCATACGTGTCGGCGTGCAGGCTCCTCCTCTCCCCAGCGCTTGGTAGTGCAAGCGCGCCATCTTGTCTGTCCTCTGTGCATACCCTCTCCCGGCGCTGTGCATACCCTCTCCCGTGCGCCGGGAGAGGGTATGCACGGCCGGCCGTGCTTTCGGCAGTTTCCTGGCGGACACCATAGAGGCGCTGCTGCAGCTGCTGGGAGAGGAGGCAGAGGCGAAGGGGCGCGGTTGGCGCTACTTTAGTTTTTTTAGGGACTTTACACCCAACTGGCATTAACCAGTGATGGCGAGTAATCAACGCCGGGAAATTAGGCCGCGCATACTGCAGTGGAACTGCAACTCACTGCGCCGCCGACAAGCAGTCCTTGCAGCGATCCTCCCCTTGCGCAGCTACGACGTCCTGGCCTTCCAGGAAACGAATGTTCGCGCGGAGGAGGTTTCGCTGCCTGGCTACATCGGCTATAGCAGTCCAACGCAGTGTGCGCTGCCTGATTGGAACAGTGTGCCGTGTAGTAACGCTCTACATCCGCCTGGGAAGCCGCGCGCGGCGCTGTACATTCGCTCTACGCTCCCGCACGCTCTTGTCTCCACGGAACAATTCACCAGTGAAACGTGTGAGTGTGTGGCCGCCATAGTGCGCGTAGACGGTCATGACACCTCAGTCGTGAGTGTGTATGTGCGCCCGGTCGCCGCGGCCAGCTACGCGTTTGTGCCGCCCCTCGGCGCTGCACTCTCGCGCGACCACGTCTTGTGCGGGGACTTTAACGCACACCACGCCAGCTGGGGTGATCCTAACACCGACGTGCGTGGTCGAGAGTTGTGCGACGCAATACATAGGGCTGGTCTCCTCGTCCTGAACAGTGGGGAACCAACCTTCATCCGTCGCAACACGGCTGCCACTGTGATTGACCTGGCGCTTGTGTCAGAACGCTGCTCATACGTGTGGAAGCGACACTTTGACACAACCGGGTTCGATCGCTTTCCAATCGAGCTACTACCGTGCCATCCCAGTCGTGGTGCTGTCCGCGAGTACAGGGTCGTGCGGTGGCCGCTCTTCCGTGAGCTGTGCGCGAGTATCCAGTGCAGTGAGGACTACTTTGCGCGCATCGCTGACTGTGGCGAGCGTGCAGCCACACGCTGCGTAGTGCCCGCTGGAACCCCCTGCCCGGACATCAAACTATTGAACCTTCGCGCAGTGCGCCAGCGCGCTCAAAGGCGGGCACTCCGTTCCTCTGGGCCCGGGGCGTGGACGGAGTATAACCGACTGGCCGCCGTTTGCCGACGCCATTCGCAACGGCTGCGCGACCGCAGTTGGACAGGCGTCTGTTCCTCTCTTCGCGACCCGCGCCGCCGCCGCCGCGGCTGGCACATCATGAGGGTTATGATCAACCCGAAAGTCTCGCGCTTTCCTGTCCTAGCCATCGCGCTGGCGCGCGGAATCACGGAGTTGGAGCTCGCTGAGCTCATCGCAACGTCCTTCGAGCTTCCTCCTCCCGTTGCCCAGGCTCCTCCGCATGACCTAGACCACGTGGCTCCGCCCCTCCCACCACCTGAACCGGCTCTGGCTGCTACCATCCGCTCCATCTGCGACGAAGACTTCACCCTCTTCGAGCTGGAGCGGGTAATCCAGAGGAAGCGAGGACCCAGCGCCCCCCGGTGCGGACGGCATAACACACCAGCTACTGAGAAACTTGGACTCCTCCCAGCACCCTCTCCTGTTAGAAGCACACAACAAAGTCTTCTCAAGTTCGGGCCTCCCGGACCAGTGGCGCTCTGCGGTCGTTGTCCCGGTCCTAAAGCGAGGCAAGCCGCCCCGCGAACTGAAGCCGTATCGGCCCATCTCCCTCACATCCGTGGCTGGGAAAACCATGGAGGGAATGGCCCTTTACCGACTCCAATGGATCGCGGCGGCGCGCGGCGTGTTCCCACCTGAACAGTGTGGCTTGCGACATCATCGTGCAACAGCTGACTGCCTCGCTGCCGTCGTCAGCACGCTGGAGTAGGCCCTGAACGGCAGGGAGATGGCTGTAACAAAGAACTGGTTCCGCAGACGTTAGATGGAGACTACCCGTTTATTGATCATGGCGACCAAAAACTCCCCTTCCCGCACGTGCCCTCTTCCTCAACCTTCTGGTCTTCGCGATAGTTCCGCACGCCCCTCGCTGCTCCGTTCCGCGGCATTTCGCAACATCCTCCGGGGCGGGCCAAGATTAATCGGATGCTTCGAGGGGGCAGAGCTTTTGCACCGGGCGATTCACCGTTGAACCATTAGCGAGACGCACTGAGCAAGCGCGCACTATGCCGTCTCTTCCTGGCAGTAAGGTGGTCACTCGGCCTAACTTCCAGTACGTTGCGGGTGTGTTGTCCTCTAATACCAGTACTACATCACCAATCTGTAGCTTGGTTGACGAGCGATTCGAGCTGTTATGCGCTGACCGCAGTAGTAGCAGGTAGGCTCGCTTCCATCGTCTCCAAAGTTCGTCTATTAAATGCTGGCGATGACGAACCTTGCGGTTCAATTCAACCGCAGTCGAAAGCTCCGAGATGCCAATGTGTTGCGGCAGGGAAAGGCTACGCTTTCCTAACAGGAAATGCAATGGAGTCGATGGCTGGAGCTCATCGGGCTCGCTCTCAAGATACGTTAATGGTCTGCTGTTGATCGCTGCCTCGATCTCGCACAGAACAGTTGTGAGGGCTCCACGTCGAGGCAGCTGCGTCCCAGTGACCGTTTCAATGAGTTTTTCGTTGAACGAATAAGGCGCTCCCACCATCCGCCCCACCACGGACTCTCTCTATTATGAACTTCCAGTGGATTCGTAGCTCTGCGGCGTACTCCTGAAGCGCTGGTAGTGCGGATGCAAAGGTTTTAGCGCAGCGACGGAAAGTTTGAGCGTTGTCGGAGTATACCGTGGAAGGAACTCCGCGGTGTGCAACGAAACGGCGGAAGGCGAGTAATGTTGTGGCGGCGGTCATGTCTGAGGTGAGCTCTAGATGGATGGCGCGTGTGACGGCACATGAGAAGAGAAGGACGTAGGACCTGGTTGCACCACTTGCCAGTTTTGCGTATAAGGGTCCACAGTAATCAAGCCCGACAACGGTGAATGGGCTTGCTTCACTGATTCTCTCGCGTGGTAGAGAGGCCATTGGTGCAGATGCTGCCGCCGCTTTCCATCGTTTACATATTCTGCACTTCGAAACTACCTTCTTTACAGTCTGACGTCCCCTCAGCAACAAAAAACACTCTCGAAGCTCTGTTAATGTTGCTTCAACACCTCCATGGGTAGTGCGCACGTGTGCCGCTGATACAAGAAGGCTTGTGAGCTTATGATCGTCTGTTAGGAGAATGGGATGGCGTATGTCGTGATCACCATCAAGCTGGTGCAGTCGTCCACCGACGCGAAGTAAGCCATCCTCATCCATAAACGGACAAAGGCGAAGAACACGAGATGTTGAGGGTAACGGCTGACCTTTACGTAGCGCACGAACTTCGCTTGGAAAGGAGTGTTCTTGAACAGTCTGTAGCCAATAACGATCAGCCTGTAGTAACTCTCCCGCCGTGAGGGGTACGGATACTCACGGGAGGCGCCGCGAAGCGTTAGAGATGAAATGCTTGATCCATGCGGTGACTCGAAGCAGCCTCGTCTTGGAGCTGTAGTCTTCGACGTGCAGGACGCATTGGTGTCTGGAAAATCCCGATGGACATGCACACGTATTTAGCGCAGACGAGCCTTGATCATTGCGTGGTCCCTCCAATGGGGCAATCTCTGTCATTGCGGTGAAATTCTGCGCGCTCGCCCCTTCAAACTGTTTCCTCTTGTCAGAGAGCCAAGTTGGGCCGTGGCACCACATGGTAGATTCGATGAGATTAGCATATGATGCTCCGCGAGTGATTACGTCGGCAGGATTGTCCTTGCTGCTACAGTGGAACCATTGTGATGCATTGGTACACTGTTGAATCTCGGCAACCCGATGTGCTACAAAGGGGTCCAGTTTGGTTGACGAGCCCTTTATCCAAAGTAGCGCCACCAGCGAATCTGTCCAGAAGAAAACAGGAGCATGCTGAAGGAACTGCACCCTTTTCACGTAGCAGCTTAGCCGCGCTGCGATGACGCATGCCAGGAGCTCCAGACGAGGAAGAGATACCATCTTGAGAGGAGCAAGTCTGCCCTTGCTGATCAACAGTCGTGCAAAGCATGCGTCAGGTTCTGAGTTGACTCGGACGTAGATGCACGTGCAGTACGCCCTAGGACTGGCATCCACGAACGTATGCAACTCAAATGTAAATGGCTTGAGGTCGTCGCTTAGGAATATGTATCGTGGGATGCGGACACAGGTGGCGCCACTCAGCTCAGAGCACCAGCTGTTCCACGCGATTTGTTCTTCATCTGGCATGCTAGCGTCCCATGCGAGGTTCTTCTTCCAAAGATCTTGGAAAACAATCTTGGCCTTTACGGTAAATGGTGTGAGGTATCCCAGGGGGTCATAAATTCTGGCTAACGTTTGCAATGCTACGCGCTTAGTAGCAGGCTTCCCGGCGGTGAAAGTGGCAGCATGTTGAGTCGTGAGGAGGAAGCAGTCACCAGAACGTTCCCACGGCACTCCCAAAACCTTCATAGTGTGACTGTCCCCCGCTTCATCTTCAATGGCACATTTGTCGTGGAGGAATCTCTCTTTCAAGATGTCACAATTAGAAGCCCACTTGCCAAGTTCCATGCTGGCCTCCCTGAATGTCTGCCGTGTTTCTTCATACACTTTCAATGCCTCCTGGGCGCCGGGTAGTCCAACAAGAAGGTCATCCACATAGAAAGCCTGTTCTAACAGGGATACTGTGGTCGGATAATTCTGCCTACATGAAGATAAGTGGTGTCGAAGCGTTGCGGCCAAAAGAAATGGGCTTGACGGGGCTCCAAAGGGAACCCTCGTCATTCTCCATGTCTTAGTGGGTGGCATAGGCTCTTCTTTAGTTGGCAACCTTTCCAGCCACAAAAAACGCAGCAGGTCTCGGTCTTCAGGCCGAAGGAGAAGCTGCAGGTATGCCTTCTTTATGTCGGCGGCGAGAACCACAGGGTGGCAGCGAAAATTCAGTAGAAGCTGGCTGACGTCAAAACCAAGTTTCACGCCTTTCGAGAGTACGTCGTTAAGGCAAACATGACCAGCTTCGTGCGATGACGCATCAAATACGACACGAAGCTTCGTCGTAACAGCCTCGCGACGAACCACGGCGTGATGGGGCATGTAGTAGACGTTGTCCTTGAGCCGCTGCTCGTCTTGTACTTTCTCCGCATGTCCATCGTTGAAATAAGCTGAAATTGCTTGGTCGTATTTTTCTAGCAGTGACGATTGCTCTCGGAACCGGTTGATCTGCATTCGCAGTCGACGTTCGGCTAATCGGCGATTGTTGCTTCCGGATGGTAACCCTGGTGGTTTGACCATCAGCGGCACTTGATAACGGCCATCTTGCTTCGAAATGCCCTCATTAAATGCAGACATGTGAGGGTCGCTCTCTAGGGTCTGTGAAGATGCTTCGTCGATCGCGATGGCATCCAGACGCCACATTGACGACACGTCGATGTTCTCCGATTCAGACTTCTCAATCGCGACAAACAACGCGCTTGTTGGGGAACGAAAGTCGGACTTAATAAGGTAGTGTCGATTGCTGTTATAGTCGAGCTGATGCGATCGATTTTCCCTGTGGTAACTTGCCAATAGGCGTCAGACCCGATGAGGACACTTATTTTTTCTGGTTGCCATGTGGTTGGTTGAAAGCTGTCAGCCACGTTGTACTCCCGTTCGACGAGCAGGTGCAAAATGTTGGGGTCGAGTGGTGGGCTTGTTACAGAACAGATTTCAGGAATCGTTAACGCTTCAAGACTTACTGCTGAGTCGTCGAACTGGCTGCGGAGTCGCACATTGACACGCTCTGTGCAGATTCGTCTTCGTGACTTGGAGCCACCAAACGTGACGAGGGAGAGCTCTTCATTACCCACGACCGAGCACTTAAGTATCTTTGCCACGTCTGCACGAATGTACGTGCGCTGACTGCCGCTGTCTAGCAGTACCCGTACGAGGAGTCGTCGGTCTCCAGACTCTGCCCAAATTCGGCCTGTCTGCAATAATACAGGAGTAGATTCGACGTGACTACTCTGGGCGGTTGTGACGGTTCGCATTGGAGGGGGGGGGGGTGGTTCATGAAATGCCGGGGATCCACCGCTTGATTGAAGATCTTCGGTTGGCCTCGATAATTCACAGAGAATCGTCAGGTGGCGTCGCGGGAAGGTACCACACCTGAGGTTGATGGATTTTCTGCACAGTCTGGTGATGTGATTGCGTGTTCAGCAGCGGAAGCAGCAATTAGCGTACTGCAGCCTTGCACGCTTCTCCTCAGCCGATAAGTTAGCGTTACAGAAAGCGATCATATGATCCTTGCTTTGGCATAGCGGACACGCTGGTCTGACAGGCAAGGTGGACCCGGTTAGAGCTGACGCTGATGGTATAGGTTCCGCGCCATAAATTTCTTCAGGCATATGGGTCCTGGGTTCGTCTTGCAGTGCACGACGCGACAGCAGCCGGCCTTCCTCCCGGATTTCCACTTGGATGCGGAGGAAGGTTAGTATCTCCTTGGCTAGCCGCGTTCTGTCTTCAGGAGTTTCGGCGATACTGGATGCGCAGTTTGTTTCCTTGGTCCTGTACATGATGGCGAGATCCTCTGGCAGACATCGCACCAGGACACGGTTTAACACCACGGTGTACTGGTCTGGCGAAACTCCAAGCCCTTCTAAGGCGCTGACGTGGATTTGGACATTGTCGTGCAGCAGACGAAGCTTCGGGACCTCTGAGGAGCATTTCACTGGGCTTAGCGCGAGAAGTTGATCGACATGTTCGTTCACGAGCAAATCCCGGCGTCCGAAGCGGTCCGTGAGCGTCTTGATCGCAAGGTCATAGTTTTGTTCAGCTAAGCGGATGCCTTCGATAGCCCGCTTCGCGCTGCCGGTTAAGTAGGTGAGGAGGTACTTGAACTTTTCAATTCGCGGCAGCTCAGCATTCTTGTGGATGGTGGCGTCGAAATGGTCCCAAAAAGACTGCCATCCACGGAGACTACCATCGAAAGTTGGTATCTGTAGCTTCGGTAGTTGGACTGAACGCTGACGGTGTTCTCTCACCTGGCCTGCTGCGTCGCCGGAGTTCGGAGATCCGAGGTAGCTAGGCCCGGGTTCAGTTGCTCGAGCCAGCGGTCTGGCGTTCCTCTCACGTTCTTGAAGCCAGAACTTGGCGCGTGACACCCGGTACAGAATCTTCTCGTTGTACTCCTGCGCCGTTCCTACTTCCTGGTCGAGGTTCTCTTCATCCGTGGTCGCAAGGATGACGTCGTCGAGCTGCGACAGAGCTGTCTCCTTGTCCTTGAGGTAATCCATGTGGCCGCTAATCTGAGAGGCGTCAGGATCCGGTTGCTGCAGCAGGCCGGTTAAGAGCGTGAGCGCTCTCGTGACGCCAGCCCTTAGGGCCCCACGCTTCTTGCGCAGCTGGTCCGGGTTTGCCATGGTCATGACGTGAAGGAAAGACTCCGAAGGGGCGGATCCCGGGTTTCGGCACCAAATGTAACAAAGAACTGGTTCCGCAGACGTTAGATGGAGACTACCCGTTTATTGATCATGGCGACCAAAAACTCCCCTTCCAGCACGTGCCCTCTTCCTCAACCTTCTCGTCTTCGCGATAGTTCCGCACGCTCCTCGCTGCTCCGTTCCGCGGCATTTCGCAACAATGGCCATACTCCTCCTACTTGACGTCAAGTCGGCATTCGACTCGCTTCCCCACGCGTCCATCATAAGCGCTGTGCGTGCACTCGGTGTAGAGGGCAGGCTCTTGAACTATGTCCTAGCCTTCCTCACAGACCGGACGTTTACTGTGCGCGTGGGGAAATCGACAAGTTCACTACGCCCCGTAGTTCACTACGCCCCGTTCACCACGCCCCGTGCCACAGGGCAGTGTTTTAAGCCCGTTTCTGTTCAACCTGGTGCTCGCGCCTCTTGTGAAGTGCCTCCCAGAAACGGCTGACCTCCCTGTGCGCGCGGTGATCTATGCCGACGACGTCGCCCTGTACGTGCGCGGCCCCACACGGAAGTGCAGTGCTGTGCGTGAACGCATTCAGGCAGCTCTCGGATGTGTTGCTGCTTTCTTGGAGGGCATCGGCCTGGCACTCTCTCCCACGAAGACTGAGGCACTCGTTGTCCACCCTAGAGCTGCTCCGCGCCGCCATCTCCCGTGTCTTCAGCTTCACGGTGCGCCGATCACCTGGCGAAGCTCCGTGCGCTACCTCGGGCTCACCATCGACAACCGTCTACGGTGGCTGCCTGCTGTCAAGCGCATTCGCCAGGACGCCCGTCGTGTCGAAACCTGTGTTCGCCGACTCCTCGCCCGTGGCGACGGCTGCCCCCCTTCATTTGCGTGCACCATCTACGAGGCTATGGCGCTTTCCTTAGTGCACTACGCCCTCCCACTGTGCAGTGTTCGAGAGGTGCAGCGGCGCGCACTGGAACGCGATTACCTCCGAGTGATCCGCATGTGCCACGGATTTCCACGCAGTTCTCGTGTGGCAGAAACACTTGCGGAAGCTCGCGCGTGGCCGGTTTCATCAACATCTGACCTACGTGCCCTGTGCCACATGGAGCGCCTACACCAGGCCCCGGACGCTGGCCCCCCTCCTCGCCCGACTTCGTGCAGTCCCCAACTCGCGCGTCGGCCGAATCCTCGACTTCTACGACAGTGTGGTGGTTGACGAACCGACGCCCCCCTGCACGCTGGCCCGCCCCTCATTGCCGCGAGCCCCTGCGAGTTACCCTCGAGCTCCCTGGTGTCCGCTCTAAGCGCAACACCCCCGCTGTGCCATCGCGCAGGAAGCCGCAGCGCGGATGCACGAGGACCTCGCCGGCAGGACCCACGTCTTCTCCGACGGCTCTGTCTTACAGGACCGCTCCGCTGCGGCAGCCTGCGTCGCCCCCGAGCTCGGCACTGAACTCCAGCGACGCCTGAGCTACTGTGCCTCTTCCACCACAGCCGAACTGGTGGGTCTGGAGCTGGCTGCTGATCTCCTTCGCGACTCGCCGGCTGTCACGAGCGCAGCTATTTTCTGCGACTCTAAACCAGCCCTGCGCCAGCTCGCGAGGGAAGACTCCGGCCCTCCGCTCGCACAGCGCGTCGCCCAGAAACTCCTGGCACTTCGAGAGAGTGGCTGTGACGTTGTCTTGCAGTGGCGCCCATCCCACGTCGGCATCGCAGGCAACGAGGCAGCGGACCAGCTCGCAAAGCGAGCACACTCTGCCGCGACCCCGCTGACGGAATACGCCACGTCGTTTGACTCTGCGCGCATCAACTTTCGACGTGAGCTAGCGCGCGATCATCCTGACGCGCGGGTCGCCGCTGGACGCCCCCCCTCCTCCACTTCCTACTGCTGGATTCCCCCGCCGCGATCGCGCGCTCCTCCTCGCTCTGAGGACCGGATCTGTCTGGCCCGCGGAGCGTAGGGCATCGTCTCCGCGGCGCGGCTTCACCGAACTGCGTCGATTG
>JALIZH010023166.1:0-44185 GCA_030522465.1 Rhipicephalus appendiculatus
TAACATTACGTAACTGATCACGTGACTAAAATGATGTAACGTCACGTAACTAATGACGTGACTAAAAGTCGTGTAACAACTAGTCGCATGACTAAAGCCACACAAGATTGCCTAGCAGCTACTCACGTGGCATGTTCCCACTATAAACCAAGTAAGTAGCACCCTGAATAAAATTACGTGACATATAAAAACGGTCACTTTACATGTTCCTGCCATAACCATGTGACAGCTAGTCACGTGACATGCTTCCGCTTAAAACCACGTAACAGCTACTTACGTGACTTAAATCGCGTAACATCAGGTCGTAGCAATTCATGTGACTGAAATCGCGTAACATCACGTAGCAGTTATTCACGCCGCTAGTATCACCTTACACAGCGTGACAGCTAGTCACGTGACGAAAATCACATTATCATGTAAGAGGTAATGACGTGGCATGTTCTCGCCATAAACCACGTGGCAAAAGGTCTTGTCACTAAAATCACGTGAGCTCACGCAACCGCTAGTCATGTGAAAACTTACCGCCAAAACCCCGTAACAGCTAGTCACGTGATACTGTGTCGCCAGAGACCATGTTACACCTATAGTCACGCGACTGAAATGGACGTTGCACTACTCACGTGACTAAAATCACGCAACATCACTCAATCATTCACGTGATATGTCCCCGAAAAATCCACGTGGCACGTGCGTAGTGTGGGGAAGCAACCAAAACCGCAGAAAAAAAAAAAGAAAAAACCTCCAGGCCTGCGCGGAACGCGCAGCACAGCTACAGCGAAAGCTGCAAGAGCGCCATTTCTAAAACTCGTTGCAAACTCTCTCGGGGGCTATACTACTACAAGTACGCTTGCAAGGTACCCAATACTGCATTACTTGATTCGGTGGCTGATGACGACGGAGAATTATGGCTGAACCCTTTGTAATGGGCTGGAAGCACTCAACGACCCACTCGTAATGCAATTCATACTGTGTGACGCCTGGTTACACAATTCGCATTCTGTGACGCCTAGTTGTTATTAACGCGACAGCGTTAAAGAGATCGTTTCGCACAAATTCCGGCGTCGGTGTCGGCGTCGTTGGTTGTGAGCGAAAAATCATCATCTTGTCCATGACCGAAAAATCCAGAAAGATGCAAATAAAATAAATAATAAAAATTTCCGGGTCCAGTGAGGATCGAACCTGGGTCGTTTGCGCGGCGAGCAGGCGTTCTACCTCACAGCCACGCGTCTGCTTGGAAATACAGTGAAAATAACTTCCTGTGGTTGGAAATGCAACAAAAATAACATTCATGATTTACAAACGCACGCGTCCTGTATACAAGCTTCACAATACAACGTGTAATATCGCAGTAATATGGCGTGGTACAAGCGTACATTCCCATCCGGTGTCACAACATGTGGTTATCATGACTACTTCGTGGTTTAAAGCCGGCCACCGATATCAAAAGGCACAGACGTTACTTAAGACCGCGTAGTGGGTGCATAGCAAATTCGAAAACATTTAACGCGCATAATTGCTCGTGGTTTAGAGCATGCTACCCATCACACAGAATGCAGCCATATGCGAAAGCTTCACTGAAACAAGCCACTTTCAACTTCATCGATTACATTGCAGTAATCCACAATTTAAACTTTTCGAGTAACATCCATACAATAAAAAAAAAACATATTCCCCTTGCCACATCGAAGTCTCGCGAGGCCCCAGGCCGTGACTCTTAGGCTCCTGCAGACGAAGTCCTATCCCACACTCTCCGTCTTCAGCAGGTACACGGAGGTCTCCCCTCTATGTCCCGACTGTGCGGCGGTTAGCGATTTTAGGCACATGCTCTGGGAGTGCCCCTCTTTACAGCACCACACGGGTTGACGGAGGAAGAATTCCGTTCCTTTCTCAAGAGCCAAAACTGGTTTGACCAACTCCGGGCTGTCCAGAAGGCCCACGATGCGGCGGTGAGGCTTGGCCTTCCTGTCCCAACGTGGGAGCGGCCCGCAGTCTTGCCCCTATAAAACGGGGTAAAGATTCTTCTGGACCCGAATAAATGTTACTATCTATCTATCTATCTATCTATCTATCTATCTATCTATCTATCTATCTATCTATCTATCTATCTATCTATCTATCTATCTATCTATCTATCTATCTATCTATCTATCTATCTATCTATCTATCTATCTATCTATCTATCTATCTATCTATCTATCTATCTATCTATCTATCTATCTATATCCACGAAGTGAATGATGACGAGTGGGCGAAGCTCGCGGTTCACGGTTTACCACATTAAATGTGGTAAACCGTGAATCCTCCGTAGATTTTGCCCACTGGATCATGCAAAGACGTGACACAAACACGGGGGTGGTGTGATTATATACAGTATATTCGGAATGTTTTATTATGCACTTATTGATACAGTATATACGCAATGTTTTATCATTCACATAGGGGTAGATGATGTTGCTTTGTCACAGGGCTCTTTTATTATTTTACGGACCACAAGGAGAAGATTCCCCTGATTCTAATCATATATGACTAAGCTCAGGGTAAGGTTTCCCTTTGAGTATAATGGCCTTGTGGTCCGTAAGGTATGACGCCAAGGGATCTTGAATTGGATGTAGTGTAAAGTTCGAGAATGCAATGTCTATTCAAGTTTCCCCTGATAGTGGTGGGACGTTTGTAGTCTTATGAAATGCACCGGAGAGCGTAACGGGACACCATGTGTTGGACTAGCCAGTCGTCGTTCATGATGTCCACGTTAAAGTCTCCGGCGAGTATGAAAGGGTCGTGTTTGTATTCAGTTTCGTAGTGCAGCATCGCCTTCTCGATGTCATTGACGATGTTTGCCTTGGACAGGTTAGGTGCCAGATACATAGTCATGATGACGATTCCGTTTGAGACCTTCACAGCGGCGTGCTCTCCGTTGTGACTCTGGTTGGTGAGCGGTAAATGGAACTCCTCCGCTGTGTCTGGCAGCTTGACGTAGATCCCAACACCGCCCGCCGGACGCTCTGCTTCTTCGGTCTGTCGCGACAGCCCGCCACCGCCTTGTCTTCTTCGTTGTTTAGAGCAGTAGCAGCAGTATCGAAGCGCCATGCAAATCAAATGAGAGCGCAGCTGCGCCTCTACTGGGAGCGGCGAGTACTAGCGTGGCTGCACCGGGGGAGTGATGTACAACGCTCGACCTTAAGAAGCTTCGCCCCTAAAATAGAATGTGTGGTCTGGAACGCGCTTATTCTTCATCGTCATCAGCGTCATCGTTTTCGTCATGGCGTGTAATGGTTACCTTGCATGTGCTGGGCCGTGATGGCAGCGTCATCGTCATAGCACTAGCGTGGCTACACCGGACACCGGTGGACACCGGCGGGGTGATGTACAAGCCTCGACCTTAAGGAGCTTCGCCCCTAAAAAGTATGCACTGAGTGGTTGAAGTACGCACTATAGGGACAAGATATCGCTATCTCGTCCAACTGAGGCGAAGCTTAAGGGTTTCCCAATTTTTTTTACTCGTCTACCCCGTTATATTGCGCGTGTTAACGCAGTTAATTCCCGGCATAAGGCTTGTACAGGCTATTTGTGCGAAGAAGTTTCGAGCACAAGCATGGCGCAAGGCAGAATACTGGGCTGGCACGCGGCGGACCCAGTTTCGAACCCCGTTCCATCCTGGATATTTGTTTCCATCCTGGACATTTGTTCCAGTATTTCATCACATATCAAATTATTTTCCGACGACTGTGTTTTGTACAGAATTATACATGATTGCACTACTCTTCAAAATGATCTCGACAGAGTTTCTGAATGGTGTGAAAAGTAGCGTATGTTTATTAATGCAAAAAAAATAAAACAGTGCAAATGTGTTTCACTGGGAAATAGGCTCCCCATGACTGATTTTATGATGTAAAATCAACCGGGCTGCTATCAGTTCGCGAACACAAGCATCTTGGTGTATAGTTTACACCGGACCTTTGCTGGAGCCGTCACATCAATCACGTCAGAAGTAAAACAGGACGTGTGCTAGGTTTCCTGCGGAGAAACGCCACTAAGTTACCAGTTGAGGCCAAGACTCAGCTATACATGTCTAACGTTCGATCTATCTTAGATTACGCTTGTGCTGTGTGGGATCCGTGGAAGGCATGTGACGTGTCCACTTTAGAAAGAGTTCAAAACATGGCTGTTCAGTTTGTCTGCTCTGATTTTACCAGAAATTTCAGTGTTTCAAAAGCAAAAGAAATGCCTTGGTTGGGAACTTCTAGACAAACGAAGGGAATATCTGAGGTTGAAACTTTTTCACAAACGTATTTCATAGCAGAACGGGTCTGGACCCCTCGCGATACTTTTGCAAAGCGGATTACGTTTCACAGCGACTAGATCATGCCAATAAGATAAAGGAAATAAGCTGCCGGACTGACGCAGTTAAATGTCATTTTTTTCTCAGTACGATAAGCCAGTGGAATAGGTTGCCTTTTGAAGTAGCAGAAATTACTTCACATGAATTATTTTAAAGTTCACTTCAGGGTCTCCGGTAGTGTACTCACGAGGTTGTGTAAGGAGGAAACGGTACTGTGAACCTGCTTTGTATTGTGCACTCCCATGTGCCGCTACGTAGTTGACAATGAATTGCGTTATTATTGTAATGTTGAAATGTGAGTATCTGTATTCTGTGCTGAAATTTTGTAGCCTCCCCCCCCCTCAGTAATGCCCCTGGCGCTGTGGGTACTATGATAAATAAGTAAATACTAAACATTGATCTATTTTGAAATTTTCACATTCATGATGAAATACAATAAGGTTGGCACGTTACCATTCACTGTGCGCATAGACCTTACTTATTTCAAATTGCATTCAATTTGAAGTACATTTAGAAAGTATCTATATTTTAACACCACTAGTAACTGACGCATTGTAACGCAACGTGGTTATCTTTTATTTTTACGAAGAATCGATGTACGCAGTTGTTTTCAGTAGCAGTACTCTCTCGGCTGGAGGAAAATTATTCTACCATTGCATTTGCAATGAAGTGGGCAGCCCCAGATGCCTTTGCCACATTTCTGCAAAAAATTAAGCATATAATTGCAGCGATACTACTCAATATTACACACACACACAAACGTATATATATATATATATATATATATATATATATATATATATATATATATATATATATATATATATATATATATATATATATATATATATATATATATATATATATATATATATATATATGACGATGATGATGATCACAGTGGTTTGTATATACAGATGGAGAGATGAACATAGTCAGCGCTCACAATATATATCGTCTGTCACGCGGGCTGCTCTGCTTTCATCTCGGCGAGTCTGGATTATAATACATCCTTGCTGGACATCGTCTCATAATATATATATATATATATATATATATATATATATATATATATATATATATATATATATATATATATATATATATATATATATATATAACTACCGATGTTAAGCGCAAGCGAGCTCCAAAGGTGCACACGGTGGAGGGAGCACGCCGGCCTATTCACAGAGGAATTATAATAAAGTGAAGAAAATATAGTCCCTGAAGGAAATATGTGGCTTTTAAAACGAAATTATTTTATGCAGGGGTCCGTCCAAGACTTCACTGACGTATGTCCGTCACGGATATGACGTTGTTAAAAGGTACACAAATACAATACAAATAAAGAAACCAGAAGAAAAAGTTAAGGAAATTTGGAAGACCCCAGAATCTAACCCACGACCTCTCGGTCCGCGGCGGTAGAAAGCGGGCGCTTAACCAACTGTGCCATCGGCGCATTTGCGATGAGTCCTTGAGACGCGCCTTATATCTCACACTCCTTCGCTCTGTACCTGCGTCCTTCGTTTCTCTGGGCGGTGCCGCCGCCTAAGAGCGGAGAAGAGAAGTACTGCGTTATGACACTAACACCGACAGAGAACGCTGCGGTAGTCTCAGCACTACGGCGCCTCGATGGCAGCATTCGAACGGACGCTGGCATCACAGCGCCCTACCAGCGGCGCCTAGGTGGTGTTGGCCCTACTGGAAACACAGCGTAGCGTGGCCTCCGCAATCGGTTCCGAGAAGGTTTCCGGAGCTAATTTCGAAGGCCACAAAAGGAGGCGGTAATTGCGACGCGCTCTACGCGCTGATTTGACTCGGTTACGACGCACTTATGTAATTTGTCTTTCGAGTTGTATTGGTGGGAGTTACGTGCTTCGTTTTTCGCGTTGTGCTAGCGTGTGCAGCGTAGTGCAGCTTCCATATGCACCAATGGTGTATCTCCGCCGTCGCCGTCTACTATTACGAGCGATGAGAGTGTGATGGCACCGACTACGAGAACTGCTGCATCAAGCGCCACCTAAAGAGAACGGCGTCAATGGGCGATGCTACATATCAGATTACCGCTTCAGGTGTTGGTAATACCCATGTTGCTGTTGGCATCGTTATGCAACTGTAAAAAACTGGTTATATAAAGCATATGTCGACAAATGTCTCTCCGTACCACATTTGTAAATATCTTTAGCGTCCTTTCGTATTGTGTTGCTCAATAAAACATACAGCACAATCACCTTCTCTCTGTATGCTTCGCATAACATTGATTCGCATGGTACGTTTTACCTGCCGAACTTAACAACTCGCCTGTGCAAAAAAAATCACGCCATATCCACGAAGTGAATGATGATGAGTGGGCGAAGCTCGATCGTTTTCATCCATGGCAGAAAGAGAATGTGTGGTCTCGAACGCGCTTATACTTCATGGTCATCAGCGTCATCGTCATCGTTATCACGTGTCGTGGGCACATTCCACTATACTGCGTCATCGTCATCTGTATCACGTGGAGTGGGTACATTCCACTATACGTGGCTATCTACCTACTACTACTACTACTACAGAGGAGGGACAGACTCACACCCTTAGGAGCTTCGCCCCTAAAAAAAAGTGTTCTGCTAGCAAATATTTGTCTTGTGATGCGCCAGGGGTTTTGAATACTGTTAATGCAAATGTTGCTAGAAAATAAGTAGATTTTATTTTGGACAACGAGATTATGTAATAGGTTTTATATCCGTAAAGTAAAATTTAATTCTTTGGACGCAAGAAGGTACCTTCAAAGCAGGCAAGCTTTAAATCTGTATTCGTACGCGCCGGACCTTCTCTGTAACCTTGAAGCGGCAGCTAAATACTTCTTTAACGCCGTAAACGAGAGCGTGCACATTTTGGAAGCATGCAGCCGTTCTTATATTCATGGTTCTTATTCAAATACTGGTCTAACTTCTATACTCACATACGGCCAGCAACTACTGGTAGCGATTCTTTCTTCAACCGTCACATTTCTCGGAAGGTCATGCGGATGACTTTCGCATCTGAAATGATTTAACGAGACCATTGTCAAAAGTACATTCTTACCGTACAATAATACCTTTGTTTTTGCACACGTGCCACAATATTTCACAGGCTCACATAGACCCTCACCAAAGACAACTCGCTGGCGCACGCCATCTAGTGTCACTCTTTTCCCGTGTACTTTGTAACACATCAACGCAGTTTTTTTTAAATATTTTTTTTAAATGCCGACCACTTTAGGGGTCCGGGCTGTCGTACGCTGTCGTCGTCTCTTGTCACTTGGCGTAACGCAGGCAAAACTACGTGCAGCGTAGCCACGTCTAGCAACAGGCCGGTAAAGGGAATTGAGGCTAAGGAGGAGCGATGTGACGGTGAGGAGGAGGGAAAGGATGACGCGATTATGTTGTCATCATTATGCTGTCATCTTATATCACCGTTTGGTGTCACGCATGCACAACAATGTATAGCAAGGTGGCGAGATAGAGAAGTGAAGGCGACAAGGATGGAAAGGAGAAAGGGACAGGGACAAGCACAGCGTAGCCATATATGGCTTGTAGGCACGCAAAACCATGTATAGCATAGCCTGCGTATATCAAGGGTTGAAGAAGAGCAGTGAGGGTGAGTAGAAGGGATGTGAGGGTCAGGAGGATTGAGAGGAGGAAGCGATCGACAACAGCATATCATAACGACGTCGGGCTTTAGGCAGGCGAAACCATGTAAAGCGTAGCCACGAATATCAAAGGGCCGAGAAATGGAAGTGAGCGTGAGGAGGGGTCACACAATTGATGAGGAGTATGGAAAGGAGGATCGGAGAGGCTGAAGCAAAGCATACTCATGTACGGCATGATGCGGGTAAAGGCATGTGTAGCCTAGCCGTGTTATAGCAAAGAGGTTGGGAAAGCGAAGTGATGGTTTGGAGGACTAGGTGCGAGGGTGAGCAGGCTGGGAAATAGCAACGAAAAAGTCACAATTTCGCCTAAAGGGCGAAGCAACGAATGCGATAGCAAGAAATTGGAATGCCATACGAAGTTCGACGAGCAACTCGATAGTTGCAGCTTCCCGCTGAGCCTCAAAGAAGGACGCTCGAAAAGAAAGCGCAGGTATACACAGGACAAGCGTGAACTAACAAGTATCACAGTTGTTAAGCCTTTGTGTTTCAGCAACGCGCTGCAATTGTCGACAACGCAGAACCCGACGCGGATATTTCTTCTTCCTTTTAAGTGCGGCGCGCGGAATGACCCCTGTGCGTCTCCTGCCGTGCGGTGGCATCAGATGTAAAGTGTGGGCGGTGTTCTGTTTTTTTTTCTTTGCACATCACGAGTGGGTACAGAAAGGGGCCCCTTTTGGTGCGCGCCTCAAGGGCAGTTTCCAAATTAAAAGAAAATGTACGAACGTTCACTGATAGAAAACACGCTCAAGTTCCTGAGAGATCTGCATACCATCAGTGGTAAATGCTGTCTATAAATAGCTGGCCGTTAATTTGCCGGAGCATGCATGGCGTGCGGCTCAGTGATCTAACGCAGCGCGCTGTGGAGCGGGAGGTCGCTGGTTGGAATCCCCGGTCGAGTGCCTTGGAATTCTTTGCTTCTGATTTTTTTTTCTGTGTACTTTTCTATATATACACATACATATGCATATCAGGGGCATGACGGCGACGGCAAAAAAGTCACAGTTTTGCCGCAAGGGTGACGCAATGAATTTGATAGCAACAAATTGGGGTTTTCACGCGAATAACGGGAGGCAGATCAAAACTTGGAAGCAGCGAAAAAGGACGCACGTAAAGAACACACAGAGGACGAGCGCGACCTAACAAGCGTCACAGTTCTTACTTCACTGTGCCTCTGTAACTTAAACGCAATCTTTTCTGCGAAAGCACACGGCGTAAAACTGGCCGCATCCCAAGATAAGCGCGCGCGCGCGACTACTCCCCGGAGGGCAAAGTGCAGGTTGAGGCGCCAACGCCTCGCCACGAGTGGGGCACCGAGCGCGCACTTCGCCCCATCTCGCTGGTGAGGCAGAGAACACGCTGATATTTCGCCGAGATCGGCCTACCACCAGCGCAGAATGGTGTATATAAATGGCTCGCCGTTAGCATGCTGTAGGGCGTGCGCGTCTGCGTCCTAGTGCTTAGCGCTGCGCGCTGCGGAGCGAGAGGTCGCCGAGGTCGCCCGTTCGATTCCACGTGTCACAAAATATTTCTCTGAATTATTTTACTCGTGGCTTTTACATATATATATATATATATATATATATATATATATATATATATATATACGTTGCACGACGGCCATGGCGATGGCGAAAAGTAGCGGAGAGTGTCCATATAAGTGCTATCACAACAAAAAAGTAAATGCAGAGCATATGTCAAGAAATCTAGCGATCCGTGTAAAAACCAGACATGTATGTTCTCGCCGTTCCTGGGTAGATATAAACTGTCAATCACCTGGGGCACATACCCACCCGTGGTATACGGGCATAGGCCACATGTGTCTGGCGGAAAGGGTTTCACGACGTACGTGACGGGATTGTCACATTATTCGTGTCATGACCAGCCAGTCATATTCGTCAAACCATCTTACCCTCCCATACTAATTTTGGTTTACCCCATGTTAAGGGGGGGGGGGAGGGGGGTGATCACGAGAGCACCCAGACGTAGGCGGCTGGAAGTATAGATAGATAGATAGATAGATAGATAGATAGATAGATAGATAGATAGATAGATAGATAGATAGATAGATAGATAGATAGATAGATAGATAGATAGATAGATAGATAGATAGATAGATACGCTAAAAGTGGCATTTAAAAATGCACTGCAACTTAAAGGCACAGCTTGAAAATCTAAAAGATGACTATTCATTCCTCACCCCAATATGCAGAAGGCAACGCACATTATTAGGAGCACCTTGTTCATCTTCGGCTTCTCGACAACTGAGGCTTAAAGGGAAAGAAAAAAGACAGGAATTGAAATTACACTCATGCATACACATGTTGGTACAATTAGGAACTTATATTCTGAAGAACGAAATATTGCCAAACGCATTGGTTACTTTTCATATATTGAATGTATTACTCATGGTGGTTTTAATCAATGACCGCTATACGCACTACAAGCACACATCAGATTTTTTTTAGTGTAGTAAGCTCGACGTATGCAACGTGCGCAGAAGTGTCGGAGAGGGAGCTGACGTTGATTGCTGTTTTGTACTCCTTAGTGTATGGGAGTTCTTCACAATGTATGCGAAGAGAAGGCTTCATAAATCAGGTATTCAAATTCTTCAGAACTCAACAGGATACGTAACAATAGTTTAGTTCAATACTGCGGAATATCTTAGGCCATGTACGCTTGGAATTGATACCGGTAACACGCATATTCGCACAGAAAGTACACCACACACCTCGCTGCGCTAAGGGATTCAGAAACTCCGATGCTAAAGTACCGCTTTTGAAGGGCTGATGGAATCTCAGACGGTGCCGCTTGTCAGGTTAGCTTGGTCGCGAAATGGCGTTGTGCGATTTCAGTGCACGTTAGATAAGACCAGATGGTCAAAATTTCCGGAGCCCTCTATTACGGCGTCTCTAATAATTATATCGTGGTTTTGGGACATAAAACCAGAGATAATATTATTAGGTAAGCGGCGCCTTCTAAGCTCAAAAACGGTGGTTTGATTAGTGAACAAGACGGCGACTTTTCGATGAGGTCGCAATAGAAATAACTGTGTACTTACTGCAGGTTTGGGTGCATTTCAAAGGACATCGGGCACTGAAGCTTAACCTGCCACGCCCAACTACGCGGTGCCTGATTCGTTGCCTCAGCGTGATGCCATAGATTTGGCGCGCAAAACGTAATCTTATATTCTTAACTTCAAAGTCACATTTCTTGAGCTTTCTTAACCCTTTGTGCGGCAGTGGGACACATACGTCCCACTTTTCTGTCTACAGAAAAAAATTTCTCCCACATCACCCGTTGCAATTAGCGCAACATTAAGTCACTCATATCTTACCTAAGTCATCGTAATCTGGACAAAAATTCTTTTACCACGCTTTCGAAGGGCGGATGTAGTGTTACAATATCGTTGAATTTCGGTCAATTTTTTATGATCGCTTCTCAATTTTCCTCTTTTTTGAGATACATAGAACCTACCAATCAAAATGCCGGATAACACCCTCCTTTTCAGGTTTTTGAGAGAGATGATCTTAGCTTCCAGTCATCACGTGTTTTTGTAAATTTGCGAAATAACTTGACTAATAAATGCATCGGAACAATCCCCTTCAAAATTATCCCGCTGATCGCGCGGCGCAATTGCGGATATTAATGCGTGGAAATATTTTTCTCGCTATTATATACCTCTTGAAATGTAGCCACATCTTCAGGGATAACATCTGTACTCAAAAATTTCAACAGCAAAAGCTAGGACAGCCAAATGGACAAAAAAAGTGGTCGATGCATGCGGTGAAGTAAGCTTTACAGGGACATACAACAGTGCTTTGAAGGCTCAAGAGACGCAACTGCAGGCGGCGTTCTCCTGCTCAAATGAGGTCCGCACAACTTTTCTCGTCACAACTTTAGAAGTGATACTCTGTGCCACTTGCTTTGGCCGTTTCATCCCAAAATTCCCGTTGACGCAATCGCGAGATGGTGCCTTCATGAGGCAGTGGGACAGTGTTTTCCCACTTTTTGAAAACACTCTCATGAGTCAGTGGGACATATATGTCCCACTTTTTTTTCAGTAAACTACTGGCTTGATTTTGATGAAATTTGTTTCATACTATTTCTTTCTGGTTTATATCAATAAAGCACAGGCGGTTTTTATATTACCATGTCAAAAATATAGGACGACCGACAAAGGGTTAACCACCTCTAATATGTGCGTCTACTTCACTTACCTTACTTTGATGTAATAATCATATAATAATAATTGTTCGGATCTAACGTCTGAAAACCATGATAAGATGATTAGGGATACCGTAGTAAAGGGCGCCAGAAATTTCTACGACCTGGGGTTCTTCAATGTGTACATAAATCCTTGTACAGGGGCTTGAAGAATTTTCTTCTCCATCGGAAATGCGTCTGGCGCGTCCGGGATTCGCTCCCGCCACTTTCAGGTCAACAGTCGAGTACCATGACTTTTAGACCACTGTAGGGTGTCTTACTTTGACGCGCTATGGCTACTCGGACGGTAAATATGACAGTGAGAAACACATGTGCCTCGCCACCACCTTGGAAAATAATGGTTTACATATATTTCCTGGCAAGGTCAACGCCTGGCCTTCTCCGCCGTGTCTCTGTGAGTTCATCTTCATTTGCGCTAATTTCACTTTGTGCCATGCGAACTGCAATGACTGGCACATGTGATACAACCCACCATACCGATTGGAATGGCGGAGGCGTCATTGCATTCTGTTGTCTTATCGCTTCGATAAAAGGTAATTGCTGTCAGAGGGTACACATACATACATTGGGTGAACTGGCGCCCACCAGAAGAAGTGGTCGAAGCGAAAGGTACACGGCAGGGCGCACCTTGGTCATTTAAGTTCTGATCTGCATTATTACTAAGAAGCAGTCATCGCAAAATTTGAACAAGCTTCCGTTGTCTAAAGGGTGTTTCAAAGTAAACGCCATTATACATGCAGCGCAAACAGATTCATTACGGGATGAAGTGCGCGATTCCTTCGATACCACTTTCTGACAAGTTCATTGTATTAGAATGTTGTACTGTGAGAATCAAAGGAAGTAGTCAGGCACTGCCTTCTTCAGTGTCAGTTGAAACGTGCGAGCGTGGCCACATTTGCTTCCTCCTCAAGTGAGTGAAATGAGAATTCGCAGTAGTCAGAAACGCAGCATTTGACAGATGTCCGTGTTACTGAAAGGAAATAGTCTGCGATGTCCAGCTTGCGAAGGTCGAAAAAATGGGTTCTCCTGCAACTGAAAGCAAACGAATCATCATAGTGCCTTTTCTCGTCTCACGGCGGGCACGTATGTTCGATGTACAGGAGGCGCACGTATAACATCTCTGCGAATATACATAGAGATTACTACGTCATTGAGCAAACATTGTGATGTCCCTCTGAGGTCACCCTATTGCCGTGCGATAAATATTAGACCTAGGTTTGCGTAGCTCAGTAAACGATAACATTGAATCTTTACCCCTGGTAAAATACTATTCCATATAGCCGAGAACCATTTTACTGTTTGTTTTGTGCAGGCCGCTAGCCGCCGGCTCGCAGCTTTATCATCTCTGTTCGTGATACGAGACGCATCGCGATTTATGCGGAATGATCGCGACCCCGCGCATTGGCTTGGAGAGAGTTCGACATCTTTGCCGAATGTAGTAGCTGTTTTCTCGAGCGTATCTCGAATGTTTCAAGTCGCCTTTAAATTGAGCACGGCCGCCTACAGCGGTCATTCCTGTTTATCGACGACTTCCGTGCACGTTGTTTGCTACCGCCGCAGTAGACTGGCGCAGTTTCTTTCTTTAAGTAGGCGCATGTCAGCCTAATAAACGGATTATCTTTCTTTTCTTTTACGAGCCCTTGAGTCTCCCGCCTTCCAAACTGCCGTCGCTGCTACGTGACAATATCTATATCTCAATGCCTACAGTGGGCAAGTTGTTGATTCACCTACTTTAATTTTTCTTCAATTACGTAATTATCCTACACAACATTTTTTACATATGATGTCCTCTTTGCCTCCTTTGGCATCCCTGATTATTCAATAGGGTTCTGTCTCCGAATGGAAAACAGCCCTGCTTAGTGTTCCCTGTAACTTTAACTTGAATAATTTTTCCTAGCATTGCAGTAGGGTCCCATGTCTTGACAGTAGTCATGCACTCGAAGGCAACTGACATTCAACTGTCCTAAAATTCAAACTGTGGCAATACAACCTGTAACAAATAATGCGATTGTGATCGTTTTTAATTACAAAAATGTATTTAAACTCACACTTTGTATCAGCGCTGCCAAGTAATGGGCTAGTACTCCAGTCAGTACAAACAGTGGACTAATCAGGCTAAGGGGGACAATAAACGAGCGTAGGCAAAGCGTCAGGATATATATATATATCAAGATTTGCGGGGGGGGGGGGGGGGGGTAATACAATAGCAGCAATGGCACCTTGAATTTAGTGGTAATAATAGCAGGCGAGACTAGTCACCTGGTATTTAATTTAGGCTCTATGCTGTAGGACAATGGTTCACGTGAAGTCGGTTTGGAGCAATTGGTGATGAGCGCGGAAATATTAGTGCTATATTTAATATGTGATGTTTCATAGAAACCAATATCATTCATATGGAGAGGGGAGGCCTTATGTGCGCCATGCAAGAAATAATTCTATCTATAATATCATTAAAGGAAAACTTCGCAGTGCCTATGATGTCACGAGCAATTTTCATTTATATTTTAAACTTCTATTAAGTGTTTGAAGCGGACAGAAATTCAAGGAGTCTCGAACGTCATTTCCCGCTCTCAATTATATTTGCGTGAAGTGTAGTTCTGGAGCATTGCCTGATACAACGTAAGCACTGCATGTGACAGAATCTCTCAGTGGCAGCCTTAGTCATCATTAGCCAATACTAACGGTTATTCGACGCTATTTCTCTAATGCTCTTCCATGAGCAGGCAGAGCTAAATGTCAGTCAACACTAATCAATTCATCAGCTTTAGCCGACATGATGTACACAACCTGACTTAAACACTCAGTTTGTTATTGTGATCATTCACTATAGTCTACATAATTGAAAAGCTCAATTTAGGCATTGCAGCAAATTCCAGCTTTATGACCAGCATTATCCCCACCACGAAGTGGTAGCCGCTTGCGGCAGCATGCTGGTAACTGTGGTTAGCGAGGTGCTCGTCAATACTCCCATGATCTCATCAACATTCTCTTTCCAAATATCCAGAGGCGACCCCAACGTACAAATTCTAACTTGAAAATAAATGTCATTAAGAAGAGCCAAAGTTTATGCGGGATGGAAAGCAGCCATCATTGTACGCGCTCCTGTGAGCTTCGGGAAAGAGACGAGGGCAGCGATGTTTCATAGGAAGGGTTAACACTCTGTCAAGCTAGTGCCAACGCGTAGCCAAGGGCGACGGTGCAGCGAAAGGCATGTGGTTTTCTGGAGAAGGAACCAACCCCGGGACCACGTTTAAGCAATGCCTGAATAAATATGTTCATTTTTAACACGGAAATGTTTTATGCCGGGTCCCACCAAGACTTCCCTGACGTACTTCCGTCACGGATATGAGGTTGAAAATTGTACACGAACAGATCACAAACAAAAAAAACTAACAGGAAAGGTTCCGTTGCCGGCACTCCAACACACGACCCCTCGCTCCGCAATGCATGGCGCTATACGACTCGGCCACAGAACAGACAATCCTCAGCACACCAACGGTTCGCTATTTATCTACACCAATTACCCTTGGCGGTACGCAGAGCTTGGAAACACAGTTAAGCGTGTACTCGTAATAACCATCGAGATGACACGAGGTGCGCGAAGTGCGCGCTCTAAAGTTCTTTGCCCACCTCATAACGATGCACGCATGTGCCTTTACTTTGTACTACAGGGCGTGGCCGCCCGTTCGCGCGCCTATCTCGTGAGGAGCGTGGTTTTTACGTCTTGTGCTTTGACCGCAAGGTTTACGTGAATTTAAAGAGCACACGAAGGTCACCTCGCTCGCTGCAGCGGCCAAGTTCGCGAAAGGAGCGCGATGCTCAAACGCGAAAGGTAACAATTGTGTCCGTTGTTAGTTCGCGCTCGTCTTGTGTATACTTCCTGCCTTCATTTCATGCGTCCTTTGTATTTGAGCGGCAAGCTTCAACTGTCGAGCTGTGAAATTTGTTAGTTCGCGCTTGTCCTGTGTGTTTCTTTTTTTTTCGTGCGTCCTTTGTGCTTGAGGAGAGCGCTGCAACTTTCTAGCTGCTTGCCGTTTTTCGCGTGACATTCCGATATGTTGCTATCGCATTCTTTGATTCGTCTTTGTGGCGAAAACTGCGTCTATTATGTGTGATTGTTGATGCCTACATTTGCGCGGGGCTCACAATATGCTGTGCACTTCAGCAACCACAACGGTTGAATCATGATCATGGGCGGTAGTCGTCGGGATGGAGATGTACCACTGTAGGGGTCAACGTAGGTGCATACACGTCAAACGATGCTAAAGTGGCCAAACACCACAAGACAATGTACAAGGTATCATATATATCAACGCTCAATAAACTCTCAACTACCTATGTGAGGGCACGTTCCACAGTCGTGTTATACTGATTCCTATGAAGGAGGGATCAGCCGTGTTTTTTTTTTTGTACTCTTTCCTGTATAAATTTTCTTGTGCTCACAGTCAAGAAGAGATAACTTTAAGGTTGGCTTTGCCTGTGCTAGTCGCTACGGTGAGAATGTACATACATTCCATATGGAGTTTATAGGCGCAACATCCATGTCTGGCCAATCTCTGCCTATCAATTTGAATATGAATTTCAACAGCGAAGCGGTTCGAGCTCCGCGTTATGATCGTGGCCGAAAAACTATTATGATCATGAACGGTTATGCGCCACGGAAATTGGGCAACAGACGGGCGACGTATAACCAGGGTGTGAGAGATAGAGATAAAAGTTTGAGAGAGAAAAATAATGGGAAGAAAGAGAAAGAGATATTATACTGGTGAAAAGATAGGTTCTGGCGAGGCATTCGGATTCGAATCTGGCCTACTCACGATCTGAAGGCAAGCCGTCTTAACCACACGGCTATCTGTTTCTTTTTATTTCCGATTGCACGTAACACATACGGGGACAACAGAGTTATGTTACAAGACGCAACAAACAATCACAACGTCTCGGCTATCCAGGCACGCTGACAGAACATTGCCTTGCGTACTATCGTATTGCTTGGGTAGGAAAGTGAAGTGAAGCTGAGGAGGAGAGATATGGGTAGGAGGTTAATGGGGATGGGAGATAGTAAAGCAAAGCATATGAAGAGTGAGGAGGCTAAAACTAGAAAGAAAGAAATGCAGAAAGAGAAAGGAAGAGAGAGAATCAAAGAAAGAGAAATACAGAAAGAGATAGAGAGAAAGAGGAAGCAAGTGAGAAATAGTAAGATAGTAAGGCAATGAAAGGAAAGAGAGAAATAAATAGAATAAAAAAGAGAGAAAGGGAGGGAAAGAAATAAACAGACAAAAAATGCGGGAAGTTTTCCACTAAGTCGCACAAAGTTTCGCAAAGCGAATATGGTCGATCCTCAAGCAATACCTGGTTACAACATAGCAAGACATACATACAAGATAGCAAAACCGAGCAAGAACCATTACAGCAAGAACCATTAGAACATTACAGCGACAGGAGTTAGCCTAAAGACTTCAGGCATCGACTAGCTTCGCTGGACAAGCTTTGCGTGAGTTAATGCAAACTTCCCTGACTTTTTAAAGCAACTATCACTTATAATATGTGTACTGTGCTGTGTATCGGCACAAATCGTTCGCCGAGTTGTACGTAAAGATGTTACCATCTATTCAAAGCCTAAAATATCGTTTAGGCCTAATGCTAACATTAAAGATACGCAATGTAGATTTCTCTGTCATAACGTCTATAAGCGAGGCCCTGCAGGCTCGTTTTGTACAAAAATGCTGCAATTGCAGCCATGGCCTCCAGTGCGAGCTCGTGCGACAAACCTCCTTGGTGGATGACGAGCAATACAACATCCTTGAAGATGCTAAAATCTGACAGCAGGTCCAAAAATGTGTTTCGGCCAAAAATCACTAACGGATAAAGAAGGATGCTTTCTCTGCAAGCTATCAGTTGGTAGCTTTTAGGGGCGAAGCACCTTAAGGGCGAGGCTTGTCCGTCTATGGTGTCTGTTGTTACGGGGAGATGCGTGTATGTGAGACACAAAAAAAAAGGTTTAACAGTAGGACTAACATCATTCATAATTGTGACAGAACAATATAAAACACCTACAAGCACAAACCCTTTATATTAGTCGGTGACTTCAAAGTTCACATTATGGACCTTAGGACCTAGCTTTGTCGTAGACTCTTTATGTTGCTTCATGTCACTTTATGTCACTCAAGTTTACATTATATAGGCCAATGCTCGGGTAACGTACGGTTACTCACCCATACGATACCCAGAGCTTCGTCCACTCGTCATGATTAGCTTCGTGCAGATGCATGGATATTTTCTTCTCCTGCTTGATGACATTCTAGGACGGTATTAGGCAATATTAGCAAGTCTCCGCACTTATAGTCCAAAGCTTCGCCACTGGTTAGCAGGAAATTTTGCATGTCTTACGTGTGTCTTATTCTGAGTTTACAGAATAGCACATCACTTCACCTTGGTTCGGTGATTGATAGCGTGATGGGCACGTGTCACTTAGTCACACGCCGCTTGTTATGAGCCGCAGCATCCACCCACCACTGCAAGTACGCTCAAGAGTTCCTTTGTAAATATATTTTCACATGCAGATGTAGACTGCTCCCATGAAAGAGCAGTTATCGCGTAAGTGGATATGGTAAAGTTTTATGGCAACAGATTGTCTTCGTTGCCTGTGTTCCCTAACCCCGTTCAAAAAATGAAATATTGTTGGACTGTACAATACAGAGGAATGAATATTTGAGGATGCAATTACAGGCTTGTATTGGTGTTTGACTCTTTAGCTAATTTTGCGGCATAAACCTGCCTATATAATAGTCGCTTTTGGCATATGTAATTGTAAAAAGCACCAATATTGCATATATAAAAAGCACCAATATTGCCAAAACCGCTGCAGCTGAATGGTTATTTGAGGAGTGCAGGAAGTCTGTAGCTCCAAACTATCAACCAATTTTTGCGTAAGACACATCAGCACGACGTCTTGATGCATCGGTGTAAAATTCTCGGAACTACCATTTTTAGTGAAGCTGCAAAAAAATTGGGCATGTTACGCATAGGAAAATCTATACACCGTCATAGCCTACTTTGTTTCTTCAATAAAAGAAATGTCACAGTCATCAATTTGCAGATGATATGCGGCAGCGGCTTCGCTGGCGCCATTAGACTATTTCGGAGTCATGCGTCAGCCATTCCTTCGCCAAGATTTCATGCCAAGTAACAAGGGTGTTCTCAGTGCTGCACACTTCCAACTAACTTAAATGTACGTCAACGTCGTGACAGTTAAACAAAACGCCATAGGTCTAATGTGCACCTAAAAATATGTGAAACTGGAAGAGTGATGTATTATGCAAAAGCGCGCTCATTAAAACCCACAAAAATACTTTCTACGCGACATTTCCCGCAAGCACCTTTGACCATACGATCGCCAAATGGTAGTGTGCGTCCAATATTGTAAGGTTACTTGGTGTAACATTATGGTATTCCATGGCGCTACATTGCAATCGCAATTTTCGTAAGGTTCTGTAAATATACATATCTTTTTTGTCACTGTCCCATGTTGAATGTGAAAGACTGTGATAATATTACTGAAGGTAGCATGTATCCTTGGCGAGGTGAACAGCGCGTGAGACGCACAAGGACAAGGAACCGACGAGGACTAGCTCTAAATTGCAATTGAAATATATGAACACGAACATGGTAAAACGAAAACGAACATTGAACTCGTACAGGAACACGGACATAGAACATTAACACGAACATGTTCCATGTTCGTGTTAATAAATTTCACTTGGAAGTGACCGCCTGTCCTCGTCGGTTCCTTGTGCTTGCGTGTCTCATGCGCTGTTCACGTGGCTTGGGATACCGACTAGCGCAGGTCACACACCTTGCTTCAGTATATATCCGACTTGCCGTTGGTGATATTCATTCATCGTCATGAGCTTGACAATGCCCACTGCACGGGAAGTCCCTTTTCCATTTTTCCGCAATAAGCATGCTCCTCCACTTAACATTTGTTCAGCATCCTTGTGACAATATTCTGACGTGGTCGAAGCGTTCACGAAGGCAGTAAGTAGTCGGTGTACTTAAGACGAAACTTTTTATTCGGGGGACTTCTGCCCACGAAATGAAAAGTTCAAGCAGTACATGCTACACACTGATAGCGGCAAGCACTGTCGTCTGTCGTCAATAATTTGATCATATCGAGCGTGTTCGCTGGTGCTCGCGTAAGCTCTCGGGTAAAATTCACTGTTCACGTCCTACAGGTCACCTCAACATAATAAACTCAAACAATCGCGAAGCTTCTGTAACAAGCGGCGCAGTATGTGCCGACAGCTGCTAGCAGTTTCTGTGGGTGGAACCCGAATACATTAAGATAAAGCAAGCAACGTGTATGGCTACATTAACTGATTGTAGGCATTTCGCAGTGACACATTTTGTGGTTGGAGTGAAGTTTAGCTCTCAGTCTCAATTGACGTCGGTGTGTGCCTACGTGCTTTACCTGACTCTCAGGCCATTCGCAGTTCTTTGTTCGCCGTCGGCTGGCAATTACTTTGGCTCATCGTCGCGCATCCATCTGGCCTTTGATGTTCCCTGCTTTGTCTCTCCTGCCCTGGACTGAGAGGGCACTGGCTGAAGACTAGGCTCGCCCTCCAAGTTGACTTCTGTACTTCACGATGTATAATTCGTGGCCACCCACGTTCTTCAACTTCGTAATTATATTGAATGGGATATGGTTACGGCCAAACGACTAGTTCTCGGATAGAAGAGCACTGGTAATTAGCAGCCGATGGAAGGGGAGTCGCCTTGCGTCTTCATGCCTGCGCGTAAGCTTGCATTACGTTTACAACGATTGGCTGAGACCTCTTGCACAGCCATGCTATCGGCATACAGTGTGAGAAAAGTACGAGCGGGGCACTATATGTGAGCCATATGCTAGCAGTGTTCGAACCTGCGTTTGTGGGTTTGCGAACAGGTGAGAGAACGGAGACTGAGAGCCGGCAATTCGGATATATCAGCACCGAACTTGTCGGCTGTCAAGTGTGAAACTTTTGTAGTCAAGTCGGAAAAATTAGCAACCTCAACCCCGTCGTTCCGAAAAACGCAGTACCTTACCACCACATTCCTTAAAGTAATCATTGCTAGAGTTTCACGTCTCAAAACCGCAACCTCATTATGAGAGACGCAATGGTTGAGGGCTCCGGAATTTCCGACCAGCTGTGGTTTGATAACGTGCACTGAAATATAAGAACACGAGCTTATGTCACCCTTCAGGGTGGACTAGAGGTTAGCGTGCTCGACTACAGGCCCGAACTCATCCGGATTGCATTCCGGCGGCGGCCGCATTTCAATGGAGGTGAAATGCCAGAGGCCATATACTTAGATTTAGGTGCACGTTAAAGAACACCAGATGGTCATAAACCGCGTATCCGGGCTCTACGGCGCCCCTCATTATCATAACGTGGTTTTTCGACGCAAAACACCAACAATTAGTTATTTTAACAGACATCAAGCATTTCGCCTCCACTGACGGCCGCTGCGGCCAGCATTCGCTCCCTGCGATCTTCGGATGTGATGCCAAGCGCCATAACCTCCGGAGCACAGCACCGGGTATTATTCAGTCACTTGTTTTGGATTACGATAGGTAATCTTGAATCACCCTTACTTGCCTAATAAAAGTATTGAATCTGTGGTACTATTTGAAGCTTTATAAACTGTCTCCACTTCATAGTTAGATGGGTCGAGTCTCTTTTCTGGGCAGACATTTTAGAGATGCCTGCCGGATAGCTATTGAAAAGGAGGCTTTTATTTATTATTTTACTTCGTTCAACAATGTTGGCACTGGTCTCTAGCTTTCTAAATGGGAAACATTGCAAAAACCACTGCACAGCAGAAGCGTAGCCAGGGGGTGGCACACCGGGCCTGTGCTGCCCCCCCCCCCCCCAAAAAAAAAAGAAAAAATTTGTTCCGCCATGTCATGCATAGCACAAAATGACCATTTGCATGACCGGCCCGCCCCCTTCAGACCAAGGAGGTGCCCCCCCCCCCCTGCCCGAAAAAAATTTCCTCCTGCGCCCCTGATCCACAGCTTTCCGGAGTCACTGTTTTTATGAAGTATTGGTTTTTATAATTTTATTTTCATCTAACTAGCTAAAGCAGCAAGCTACATTGAAAACCATCGTCGTGTCTTTCCTGGAATATTCCGCGCTTGGAAACACAGCATAGATTAGGTGGGATGTAATCGTTAGCCCTTTCCCAACCATTGAAGAATACAGCCATCATGAGATGATTTACCAAAATGATCGATGACGACTATACTCATAATAAAAAAAAAATTGGCTCCTCACGGAACCAACCACGACAATACTGAACATGGTTGTGTTTACTCAATTAGGGGTAAAAAAAGACCACATGGTATAGAAAAAATTGCGCTGTTTTATTCAGAAAAATGTCCTACAAATTGAGCGAAAAGAAACTTCCGGCAAATTTGACACACTTTTCTTCGTTTTTTTTTCGCTGAAAGGACAGGGTTAAACGTATTGGAGGCGTTCTCCAGAAAGTTACTCGGCAGCAGAGGCGTAGAGCTAGACTCAGAGGTCGTTGCAAGGTCTAAAGAACACGTGCGAAGCTCTCTGTTCCTTATTTGTGCTGTTATCTTTGAGAGCCGTAATTAATAATTCGCCAAATGTGACGACAGTGCTGCTAAGTGCCAGCAAAGTGACATTTGCAATAAGCGCCAGTAAGGAAAAGTTGTGCACGTGGGCGTGAATGTGACCTGTTTCGACGCATCTTAATGTAGACAGCATTCACACGTCATTTAGTGTCTTTTCTGTATCACAATGCGCGACGAAGTTATTAACACCCCAAACCCCAACGCCAAAGATTCATGTGTGTTTCTTTTGCTTCTTTTTTTCAAAACAGCAAGATGCAGAACCCCGAACCTGGCAAACTTAACGGCAGCGCGCGTAATTGTCCTTGGCTTTAAAAAAAAATTTAATCATAACGGAGTATTTCTTTTTGTAACCTGGACTCAAAAAGCAGTTTCTAATCAAAAACGAGTAAAATCTTACATTTCTTGAGACACAATCATTAAATCAGCCACATCGAATCTGAACCACATCCATTCAACCGGCAACATACATTAAACTAGCAACATCCATTGAACCAGCGCTATGTGAACAATCCGGACCAAAAAACCAACATGGCCACATTCAATCTGTTTCATTTTTGTCCGACCTTTCCTATTGTACTACGCGCGTGCCAGTTTGCGAACTTCCAGTTCTATCAAAACCTGCATCTAAAAACCGCTCGGCACAAAAGAACATGCTCTCGAAAAAAAAATATCCCATTGTGTTAGTTCATTAAGGCTTACCGATTTACAAGTATGTGTTCTTACATATTATATCGGCTCGTGCGGCTGACAGCTTTCGGTGACAGTCTGTGTGCGTTGCTGAAAACGTGTCGCATCGATGGTCATCGCTCCTTGTGTGGACACCATACAGAAAAAAAACATGGTGAATCTGGGTTTGCCGATAGCCCAAGTGTGCCCTACAGTCATTCTTAAACTTTGCAATTGCGCATACTTAAAGAAAAAAGTCACAGCTTCACCGCAAAGGTGAAGCAATGAATACGATAGCAACAAATTGTAATGTTATATGAAGTGAGGCTGATAGCTAACTCTTTTGGGTCCGATCTCACGCAACTCTACAGAACGATGGTTTAAGAGTATACGGCCGCTCCAGGGACACTCTTCGCGCATTCTCTTTCGCGTTCAGAGCGCAGCACGTAGAAGGGTATACCAGCCACCCGCTGTCGGCTGCCGAGATACCGAGATAACGTGCGCGCTAGCGACGACTGTGCTCGTAAAATCACAGGTCGCTCGAGAGCCGCCCCCCCCCCCTTCGCGTCTTTTCACGCTCGCGAAAGACTGGCGGGGTGTTTCCTCTCTGCTTCAGCATTCGACGGCCGGTCTAACAGGCGGGGAGATCTTATCGCATGCGCCTCGGAGCGACGCAGATGGGTCGGCTCACTTGATCTCCACTTCAGCCACGTTCGTCGCCCACGCTCGCGCGCTAGTACCCGCGGGTGGAACGTACGATGCGCTGCGGGGGATCTTATCAATTTGGACTTTATACGCCACATGATGGCGACGGCGACGGCAAAAACCCGTCGAGAATGTCCATATCATTGCTATGGCAATAAAAAGCGCCGGTGTCATGTAGACGGACTCAACCACTAAGGCCTATAACGCTCAGTGCGAGTCGATCTCAGTAGGACCTATCTTGACAGGCGAGTCGCGGTACTAGTTTGTGTATTTTAACGCGGAACCTTTATAACTGTTCGCTAAAGTGTAGCTGAAGTAACTGGAAGTGCAAGAATTCCCGAAAATTCGTTTCCGTTGTGACGTTATCGAACCACGGCGATTTTTTTGGCCGCCGTTGGGAGGGCTTGCGAAGCCACAGCTACGTTACCTCTGGGCAACTGCCCGGCGATGCAACGATTCGCTGCGTCTGTTCAGAACGACGCCTCCTGACCTATAAACACTGCAATATGAAATCATTAGAGCAACGTATCATGGATGGAGAACTGATATAAGTGCGGGGCATGCACAAAATATGCATCCAATGCTGCTACGTGCTCCACAGGAATGGACGCCTTTATATACACTGCATGAATTAAAAAAAAATAAAACGTGCTGTAAAGCGATATGGTTAGCGTTGTCTGTCCGGAGTTATCAATATATTTTCCTCCATATTCAAAAGCGAAACATTAAAACTGGCAGTGATTTCACCTATCACGTCTACAACATGAAAATAGTGCACAGCTCATCCTCTTTCTCTGCCAAGCGAGAAATTGTGATAAGATATGTTTTGGACCTGTTAGAATAGCCTATATCGGTACCATTGAGTCAAACATTCGATGTTCAACGATAGCGAAGCGTTAGCCGCCACAATACAAAATGCAGTGCGCGGCACTATCAGACATAGTAGAAGCTGCAGTTTAATAACCGCAGAAGTTGCAGTAGTTCTTACGCTATGAGTGTAATGCGAAGCCTTTCTTCTTTTCACTGTGGCAGCTTTATCACATTGTAATGCTCATTTTTAGTTCTTTTGTTTTTGCTTTATGTACCTAATTATTCCACAGTAATAGATGTTTTATGTCGTGTTGAACGCAAGTGCTCCCCCCCCCCCCCCACACAACAATAATTCCACTTTATATGTTCGTCGTTCCGTGACATAAACACTGACTCAAATGTATGTTCATAGAAACTGCGGTTGCTGAGATAAAGAAAAAATGCATAAAAAAGACGTTTTTAGAAAGCAGCGTTTAAAGTAGAAAACTTGGTTTATTACAAAAACAATGAAAGAAATGCAAATTGACGGACCCTTTCAATGGGCCCCAGCCAGATAGTCATCACTAGAATAATTGTCTTTCCTTTTTGAATTAGATGCCCTGCCTATCGAGCCTCTTTTGTCTCCTGCTGTGCAGCACTCTCAGCGAAGTACAGTTCACGCAGGTCAAGGCTGCTGTGTGTATGGACAAACTGCTGTGTCTTTCATGATAGAGAGAATGCTGGAGGATTGCGTGATGGCTGGCAGGCTTACCGTGGCCATAGTTTAACATGTTAACTTTCAATAGAAGTTGTTTTGTAAAGTTTTAGACGCTGATTCTTTTCAGTTTCCTGGTGGAGGGGCCAGCTGCTACACTGCACACTATCTCAATCCATGCCATGGAGGAAAGGGTGGTATTATGAGGTAAGAACGTCTCGCGCACGAGCTAGTAGTTGGGCAGTGCATCGGTGCTAGTGTCTATGTCCCGTATGAAGCGTCGCGCTTCGCGGTTGCTGGCGCCCGGGTAACGCGTCGCAGGTATGGCCAAGGAAAAGGGAAGGAAAGAGGCTCTGTAGGTACCCCCCCCCTCCCCCCCTTCGGGAAAGGGGAGGGGGGTGTCCCTACACAGCGGTCGCATGTCTTCCTGGAGGAGAACAACCGTATAAGGCGGGCTACAATTATATTCTGAAAAAAAAGTGATTTATTATCGGTAATCATGTACAAGAAAATAGCTCAGAATGTTATAATTTCGAAAAAGTAAGATTGTATGCCAAAATTACAAGAAACTGTAATTTATTACAAGTAATCAATTTCTTCTAACGCGTTACGCACGACTCTGCTTCAGCCTGAGCTAAGAACACCTATATATATATATATATATATATATATATATATATATATATATATATATATATATATATATATATATATATATATATATATATATATATATATATATAAACATTTTGTGAAGTAAATACATCAAGTTCACCGAACGTTGAATGCCCCCCTGATTCTCGTCTACCGATCGAGATGCCTTGTTGACGTCATGCTGGACTTGTCTTTAACAAAGGACGAGACCCTGCTGTCGTTAATAGCGAAGTACACATGCCAGCACAGAGCAAAAATACATGCATCTCCACTATTTGAATCATGACGAGTGGGCGAAGCATTGGGTATCGTATGGGAGAGTAACCGTACGTTAGCCGAGCGTTGCCCCATATAATGTAAGTCGAGTTACGTAAAGTGACATGAAGTGTCATAATGTCTACGTTGAAGTCGCTGACTAGTAATTAAGGGTTTGTGCTTGTGTTTAATATGGTTCCGTCACAATTATGATTTATGTTCGACTACTGCAAACCTTTTTTCTCATTCACACACACGCACATGTGATCCCACTATAGCAACAGTTTTCTATATACCTTCACAGCGGATCGTGAGAGTCGACGACAAAGCTAGGTCCTAAGGTCTATAATGGGTGCGTTGAAGTCGCCGACTAGTACAAAGGGTTTGTGCTTGTAGGTTTTTCATATTGTTCTGTCCCAATTATGATTGATAGTGTATTGTTAAACCCTTTTTTTGTCATATGCCTTGATTGATGGGTGCGTAAATGTCGGTGTTCTCACGGTACTGTGGCCATTGTTTTGTTTAGCAGCCTTTTATTTTGCTTTTGTTGACCTTTTGTTCGGTGCTATCCTGTGATTGATGGGTGCTTAAATGTCGGTGTTTTTACGTTGTTGTGGTCTTTTGATTTGTCCTGTTTAACAGCCTTTTATTTTGTTCTTGTTAACCTTTTGTGAACATTTTACACCGTGCTGTGCCGTGACGGACACCGCGGACGTGGACGGACAGGTCTCGGCCTTAAGGTGCTTCGCCCCTAAAAATTAAAGGACACTTTGTAAATTCCAAAGTGTGTTCGGCGAACGCCTGTTCCCATTGAGACGGGGTCGGTCAGAATGGAACGCGATGCGCGAGTCTCTCTTCTTGCACGATTCGACACGCTGGGCACAACGATACTACGCAAGCAAAGCGCGAGCGCTTTTGAGTCCGACGCGAGGCGTGACCGACGTGACCGGCGTCCGTTGGCGCGCCCCGGTGGCCACCTGGCGCCGTGCCAGGGCACGGACGGACGGACGGACAGACGTGAGCATGAAACATTAAAACTTTCGCCTTAATACACCGAAGAAGTTTTTGCAGCGTGTGGTAAGGAGCACGGGCTGCTGACTGATCGATTGACTATATAATTCACCTTTGATACCTATTAGCCTTGGTCGGACTGCTAACTTGTCCGTACATATTTCGAATTGTATTGGATGCGAAGTAGGTTTTGTAACTTTATATTTAACACCAGAAGTCACTGCCGCAATGTAACACAACGTGTTCGTCCTTTATTTTTACGAAGAATTGATATGGTGAGTCCTCTTCAGTAGCACCACTCTCTCGGTTGGATAAAAATTATTCTAGGGCCATTACAACGGCAATGATTTGGGCAACCGTAAATTCCGTATTTGTCCTTGCCACATTTCTGCAACGAATTAAACCTACAATTGAAAGGTTACCCCTAAATATTACCTACACCCACGTAGCCAGATATATACAGGGTGTCGTTTTTCAAGCTGTACAGATTTTTTATAAGCATTCTATGACAGTAAGGCTCCTGTCGTTTGCGCACACGAACTCCACGTCGAGGCGAAAATATTTTGCCACAGTTAACATGACACTGCAGCGGCTAATTAACAATAATTTGTTATTCAGTTGTTTAATAACTGAAATGAGGGTAGGCGTTTTGTTTATATCACAAAGTTGTAGTGCGTGCCAAGTTATGGCATACCTATTTTTAGAAATCAGAAAATTGCGCGTAGTTCGAGATATTCAACATCGAACTGGACATTCTTGCATGGTTTGTGACAGGATGGGGTTCGTCTCTCCTTTGTCTACGCCAAGAAAAAGCCTAGCATCAGCCAAGATGGCCACGTTGAGCACCTAAGATCAACCAGTTCGCTGTTTCTTAAGCTTTAGACGGCTAATGTAAGCTTCTTCCTTGTTTCAATACTTTCGCTTTTTTCCCTTCCACTGCACCTTTCGTTCTTCTTTCGTTATTATTTATTTCTTTATCGGGTTCTATACTGCCCTCTCTCCACCTGCCTCTCCTTCTATCCCTCACATCAGTCCTCCTAACCCTCACTTCTAATTTCATTCTATACTGTACGCCCTCCTGTTTTCCATCCTCATAACCTTCGTATCACTCCTCCCCACCCTCTCTCCATATTCCCATCGCTTGATATGCTATGTTGTACGTGATGATCCTATCGTCTTCACCCTCGCCTCCTTTTTTCCTACGTAATAATAATAATAATTGATTTATTTCAGACACAGTGAGTCTTGGATGGCAAGGCTAAAGGCAGAACATTGTCTGCCTGACTAAGGCCTTGTCACCCATACATTGCTCCAACAGTACGGTAGCATAGAACACAAGGGGATACATAAAGTTTGTGCAAAAGAGTAACAACCATAAATTTGTAACATGTAAATGACAGAAAAATCTAAAAACACAATTTCTAAGAAACAACAATTTTGTATACGCTAATACAATTTGTAATAACAAGAAAAAAAATGTTTACAAGCACAATGTGGCACTGACAATGCGGCAAACTCAAAAAATAATTCTGCATACAGCACTGCTCACTGCTCAATCATGCGCACACTCACATCCCTTTCCCAACGTCTCGCTGAACTATACAAGGCTATGTCATGCTTTAAAGTCTGCCCTCCTCCTTTCCTTCCTCCTTACCTTAAAATCACTCCTCCGAACTAGATCTTGGTTTCCCACCCCCTTGGTATACATACTACGCACAGCTACGTTGTGCGAGGAGCTCCGTGGCGGATGGCTGCTTTCTGTGGCGCATGGCTGCCGAGTTTCACGTCTACGACACTTCCCGTACTTCCAGCTTAAACAGGTCCGTTGCTGACAGCGATCTCGTGGTTGTCAAAGGACCCTTTAAGGGCTATGGGAGGGTAAACCAGTTATCATGGTTTTAGCTTCATATCTCCGGAACTGTACAATATTTTGTTGTGAAATTTTGCGTACTTAATGAAACTGCTAGTAGCCCTCAGAGTTTAAATTTTGACATTGTAGTTTTTCTTACTTGCTCCTCGCGGAGAACCACATTTCAGAGTGGTACACAAAATTCAATGTATCTTTCATCAAAAAAAAAAAAACGTGATATTTGGCACACTTGTTGAAAATCGTATTGGTATTAATCAGAACTTATTAAACATCACTCATATGTATATCTTACCAAAAAAATTGTGCTCACTTGTAACGTGCCGTGAGGGAGACCATCCAATTAATCATTTCTTTTTCTTAATTGTTACTTCTCCAGTTTTTCAAAGTTTTAGGTTCAGACCATTTGGAAGAGATTTAGGCTATAATCTGAGGAAACTTGAGCGCGATCGGTTGGATAATTTACGAGAAAAGGTACATTAAGTTGGGAAAATTTTCAAAAATCTGATCGTGAGAAAAACGGCCCTTTATATCTAAAGACATGCGCGGAACGAGCTGACAACATACAGCAATAATTCCGCTAGGAATACACTCTAGTAGCAAATTTTGCGATCAAAGTGTATGAAAATGGTAGGCAGTAAATATATTTAATGGATCTAAACATACATTTCATTAAAGAAATGCATATACGCAGATCCAATGATGGAAAACAGCCCGCGTATCCGTTTGGAAGCGCCTTCTCTGGCACCATTTTTACAGGGCTTGGAGCACTCCAACGCGCTCGCCAATGCATGGTTTTGCTTCTCAGTGTGTATGTTATTTTGTAGTTATGAAATAAAAAAACCTGTTTTTTGGTCGATCTACCCAACCATCCCTTTAACGGCTGCTTCAGAAGCACTTGGTTGCTCAGTCTCTTCATGGACGCCGCGCCAGCTGGGCCGTATGCGCGTGTGCTTCAGCGCGAGCGAGAGCTTGAACCGAATCATCCGGTTAGTGTACTTGACGGCGGGCTGGGAAATCTCAAGCAAAGACAAACTTGCCAGCTTAAACCCTGGAGCAAGGAGGGGACCGTATGCGTGCCTTATAGGGAAGCTTACCAGGCGCGGAAGCGGGTCAAGATCGAAGTTATAGCAGCCACCGCCAGTGTGGATAGTCTCGGTACAACCAAGGCAAACATAACTTTCGCTCGCGATAACTAGCTTCCTACAGGCGTTATATTTCTACCATCTTCAAGCCATCGCCAGTTCAAATATTCGAGTGATGTTTCATGGGGCGCAGGAAATGATGAACTTCTAATAAACCTCTACATGCCGCGCTGCCACGGTGTTGGGAAGTGTCCGGTTTGGTAGGGGTTTCATGGATACTACTTGGTCTGGCCCCACTGGGACCTAAATGTGTTCTCTGGGTAGATAAGGCAGCCTATGCTACCAGTAATATACCCTCGACGATAGGCGGCTTCCTTTTGTACAGAATTCTTTGTGCAACTGTTCATCTAACAACACCCGTACACACAGCAAATTCACACGTAATGCCACAACGCACATACACAGTGACAACGCGTTAGCCGAGTTTGCCCGCCAGCTTGCCCACCCACACCTTACGACGCCGCAGGGCGAACGACGAATTTGGTGCAAAGCTATATGCTAGAGCGCGCAGTTAATTTCACCAACCAAGTTCACTTTCATGAACATTGAAAAATTTAAGAGAACGATTTAACACGAGCGAGCTTTCCATCATCCACGGACATACATAAACCGGTAAGACATGCACAAACACTACACAGCTGACTCGAGTAGCCGTATCAACTTACGCGGGTTTCGTCCGGCCTAATAGGATATGAGTGACGTAATGACATGAGTGATCACATGAGTGATTTTCAAAACAAATTGTTATTGCGTTATTGTTATTCCATTGCGAACTTGCTTATCTATGTTGTGCGGCATGTTTCTGATTCCTAGTGCGTTTACGTCGTCTTATCATTGTGTCACGATTTATCCACTTTTACTTTCTCGCTTTCAATCAAAAGCTGATCAGCTTTATTTCACGCTTATGTATTGCCGTTTGAATTGTGTAATGTTTTTATTTGCTGTTTCACTTTTTTTTGGAAATCAGTCGTTGCTTTTGTACACGAGCGATGTTTAAATATTCTTCCCTTTTCCTTGCTTTGTTCGCTCTGCGTTAAACGAAATAGAATGTACCCCCCGCACCTGATTTAATGTTCCCACGTGGAACCTGTGAGGTACTTTTATAAATGAACAAACAAATTAATTAATTAGTTAATAGTTAATTAATACCGACGTTTATTTATGGCGCTCTGGCCAAACACTTATACTCACATAGCTCCAACAACTACTGGAAGCGATTCGTTCTTCAACTGTCACATTTCTAGGAGCATCGTGTGGATGACTTTCGCATCTGGAATATTAAGCGGAATTTATAAAAAAAAATGCAATTCATACCGTGAAATAGCACTATTGTTTGTACACTTGTGCCACAATATATCCACAGGCTCTACTTGTACCATCGCCTAAGACAACTCGATGGCGCACGCTATCCGGCGTGGCTCTTTTACCGCGCACTTTGTATATCACGAAAGCCGTTTTTAGAGCGCAGCTCTAAGGCGGTCGTTCCTGCGTTGAGCGGCATGGCTTTTATTGGCTGGCGTCGGCTACGTAAGCGATAGAGCGTACGATGACAAAAGAGACCGATAGCGTAGTCGGTGGATATCAAGAATCACTGACCTCTAACCTCGCTTTCTTTCCCCCGTCACGCGCGCTGGCCCCTTGGTCGGAGCTCATGCGCATGTAAGGCCTGCACGTTCACAGCGGCTGGTTTCCCTTGCCGTAATGGGGCTGTCGGCGTTTAGCTTGGTTCACGACGCCTATAATGCACAGAGTGGTGTGCGTAGCACTCTAGCGCTGTCGGCGTTTCCCTTGGTTCGCGACGCCTGCAATGCACAAGTGGTGTGCGTAGCACTCAAGCGTTGGCAGTTTCTGGGACAATGTGTAACCAATGTTACGTAAGACTTCAAAGACAGTTGGCATTGCCCCGACACGAAGCTGCGCTCAGAATTTGCATTAGACAATATCGTAATCGTTGGTGAATTTTTTTTATATGTGAAGCATCTTATGCTCGGGGCTGTGTCCGTCCCTCCCGCGTCCCGCGTCCGGTCACTTTCATGAAGTAGTGAAGCAGCCACTATGCGAACCAGAACAATTTAGTACAATAAGGCCGTCAACCACCACCACAGTCATCAGTCATGGCCGAGAGCACAGAGTGGCTGCTTAGCAATGGCTAGGCAGGTGGTGTCTGTCGCCCAGGTTAACTCCATTCCTCGAGATTACTTGCATGTGCTTGCGGGGGGCTTTCTCCGTCCCTTCTTCCCTCGTCCCACAGCGCATGCGCGTCTCCTCCTCCTCTCTCTTTTCTCCTACGCTCCCCCCTTTCTCTCCTCTAGGAATCCTCTACTATACAGAGCGGCTCCCGCGTCCCGTTGACTCCATTCCTTGATCTTGCTTGCATGTGCTTGCGGGGGGCTTTGTCCGACCCTCCTTCCCGCGTCCCACAGCGCATGCGTGTCCCCTCCTCCTATCTCTTCTCTCCTACGCTCTCCCTTTCTCTCCTCTAGGAATGCTCTACTCTGCGGAGCGGCGCCCGCGTCCCACACCCCCCACAGCGGATGCGCGTCCCCTCTCCCTATCTCTCCTCTCCTACGCCCCCCCCCCCCCCCGTCCTCTCCTTTAGGAATCCTCTACTCTACGGAGAGGCGCGCACGACAGGTGGTGCAATAATATTCCACCTCAGCGTGTACGTTGGAGCGTTGGGAATATCACCTCCTTGTGTACCAGATGTGAAGCAATAATATTCCACGTCAGCATGTGCGTTCGCGCGTTGCGAATATCACCTCCTCGTGTACCAGCTGTCATGCATGGCCACGGGTCACACTTTCTTACATTTTTGCTACTAAATATATACCGTACAATCTATGAGAGAAAAGGAAACGCGGTAAATGTGTTTCCTTATGACTATAAAAACAAGTCTGCCAACTCAGTGTCTCAATAGATAGGCCTGAACAGTGGGTGGACGCTGGAGTCGACGTTTTGACAAGTGGTCTATTCTTATTCAAGGCTGAAACCTTGTCTTTTAGATGCGAAACATCTTATGCTCGGGGCTTTGTCCGTCCCTCCCGCGTCCCCCCGTCCCGCGTCCCGCGTCCGGCCACTTTCATGAAGTAGGGAAGCACCCATTATGCGAACCAGAACACTGTAGTAATATGAAGGCCGTCAACCACTACTACAATCATCAGAGTCATGGCCGAGAGCACAGAGAGGCTGCTTAGCAATGGCTAGGCAGGCGGTGTCTGTCGCCCAGGTTGACACCATCCCTTGATCTTGCTTGCATGTGTTTGGAGGGGGCTTAGACCGTCCCTCCTTCCCGCATCCCACACCACAGCAGCGCATGTGCGTCTCCTCCCCCCTCTCTCTCCTACGCTCATCCCCTTTCTCTGCTCTAGGAATCCTCTACTCCACGGAGCGGCTCCCGCGTCCCACAGCGCATGCCCGTCCCCTCGCCTATCCTCTCCTACGCTCACTACCTTTCTCTACTCTAGGAATCCTCTACTCCACGGAGCGGCTCCCGCGTCCCACAGCGCATGCACGTCCCCTCTGTCTCCTCTCCTCTAGGAATCCTCTACGGAGCGGCGCGCACGACAGGTGGTGTGACAGCTGCTTGCTGGCGCCACGGTAGTTGCGCGGTATGAAAATGACAGAGCGCGCGCGCCTCATTCTCTCTCCTGTGCAGCGCCGCGATGAGCGCTCCGACCGCTGCCGTGAAATGAGGGCGGCGACGTTTATCCCGCTCAAGCTAATTATCTCCCCACTGCTTCGCATCCACACGTGGTTCCCTTTAGCGGGAGATGGAGAATTTTTTCAGCTACAGCCTTGAAAAAGTCAAGACCGCTTGTCGAAGCGTCTGCCCCAGCACCCATCCCTGCTTACGAATTTCTCTTCCCAAGCTTCCATATTCCCATTTTTGCCTTTCTAATAGATATACCTGTAGCATCCACTCAACCATCACAGGTCAATAAATTCAGTTGTGCGTTTGGATCTTTGAGGCAACACCATGGAATTTTCAGATAGATGAAATTCCTTAACCGACCTCGTTTTTATAGTAATGGGACTTCGCTGTACCCTTAAGTCACTGTTCTACAAGACCACCGGTTGTCTTTTGCATTATTCAAATTGCTCACTTTTTTTTTGTTCTTATGAAGTAGAACATGAGCAGTACGTCTTTTCTGTCCGTTTATTCTGGAGCTCCAAGCACCTTTTGTTTCATAAACAGATGGGAGCAACTACCCTTTGTTTCATGTAACGAACCACTTTTACCTACACTTAGGTTTGCGATGTACATTGACTTTATCGTATATATGCTAACCATAAATCATTCAGTGCTACCGTTATTGCTGCGATGTTTGCACTATCAAGCACACGCGCTTAGCCGGCCGGCAGTCGCCTCCTTTCTTCGGTGTATAAAGCCACTCCTGCTTAAATAAACATTCATCTTGGTGGACATGTCATGCTAAGGCGTATCCACATGCTGTCGGAAGTGTGCGGCTAGCAACTGACCAACGCAACCCATGGGCGAATAGCTATCGCGCCGCCAGGCAAACCGACAGGCTACGGTTTCTATCGGATCAGCGCCTTGGCGAGTAACGAGCAGCGACGTGTCCTGAAGCCGGCCACCCCAGTCATTAGATAATTACCTACCCCCATAGCCCTGGACAAAACGGGAGACGTTTGGAAGGAATGGAAATCTTGGAAGGAAGAGCTGTAGCTCTTCGAGACTGCAACACACCTCGACATAATTTTTTTTGTTGCTTTGTTACGGCAATGAGATGGTTTTTTATATCTGATAACATATTATTTGGAAGCTTTCCGTTGCAATCGTCAGGTAGCTGGGAGCGTATACTTGAAATCTCTTTCTTATTATTTTAAGTAACATTCCGGTAATTCCTAGTAAGTGTATTACAAACTCTCAGCTAGGAAAGTCGTCATGAGAGCTTCATTGCACGTGGAACATTTTCCCATGTGTTGTCTGAAAGACGAAGCACGCATTAGCAACACGAAAATAAGTTATGTTATTGACTCTATGGATGGTAATAAGTACTAGCAGATTAACACAATTAGGCCAAAGTGGTGTCACTTGTACTTGGGCAAATACGAAGAAATCTGACTTCAGTAATACGTTCTGGCAGGCTAGTTGGTTCATTGCGACAAACTTTCGTAAACTGCGCGAGATTTAGAAAACATTTAGAACACCACCGGCGGTGTTCTGAATGTTTTCTTACTTGTGTCCTCGTCTTCTCTCGCAGTTTACGAAAGTTTGACGTAAATCTCACTTGATTACCGCGAAGACAATACATCGAAACTGGGGCGCGAAAAGCGCATCTATAAGGTAGCAAACGCATCACGTTGTCTCTGTCATTTTACCAGCCATAAAAATCTCGCTTCACCCTTGTTCTCGCACCCATAGCAGTGCAGATCACTCGCAAAATGGGACATGTGAATCGCTATTTGCTACGCCGATCCTACATATATTGGGTGAAGTGCAAATCACATGGCCAAGCCCATCAGCTGGTCTTACTAATTACCCACTTGCCCTTTTTGAGCCTACCACGCGGGATAGAGTTACTTTCCCTACAACTCTAGCGTCCAATGGTATTTGCTCCTTCACCTTTGACCTGCCCTTCATCCAAGTCTTGTGGAGGTATAGCCGTCAAGCATTATCTCACATTCCTTCACGATTCTCCTATGCACGATTTCCCTCACAGCCACCGCGTACCATGCAAATAATTATATTTGTATCTAGATCCACAGGTCACTAAAATGCGGTCGCCGTGGCTGGAATTCGATACCAGGACCTTCGCGTCAGCAGTCGAGCACCACAAGCCGGCAAACGCGAAAGCGAAAGCATCACAATGTCGCTAGCGTTCACATAATTGCATATCGCAACCGAATAAATCGGTGTCTATGATGTGTACGAGTTATTGAACGACTCATTCATATCGGCTGTGAAATACTACCCAACCAAAGCTTTTCCAGACAAACCTTCTAGGCCCTACATTAGCCAGCACGAACATTGTTCACGTAGCTATTATTGTGAACCTCACCGCACGCGGAAGAAAGAACCATGGCGTTATTTTTTTTTTTTGATAGCCACTATCGATCTCACTACCACACCTCCACAGAAATAAGTGGTCAAGTTCAAAATAAACGCCTAGCCTATGTCCAATTTAAGCGCCACGTAACCTCTTCCAGCAATGACGCTTTCCATCCAGCGAGGCCCTGACAGTTCTCGTTTTCGTTGACCACTCTCTTCGGTATTATAGATACTCTTCTATTCTTCACTCATTGTAGCTTAGTCGTACTATTCTGAAGCAGCGCGATTGTCAGCGTGTTCTCTCCATTGAATTGCAAACAGTAAAGTAATAATAGTAGAGTTCCATTTAGTTTACAGATGAAGCAAATCCCGATCCTTGTCTCTCTACGTTCGAAGTGGGTGACGCGGTTCCCAAATCACGCAATGGTAGGAGAGTTAAGTGCTCTTTATTGTACCATAGCAGGGGTCTCAAACTCAACTCAGCTAGCGGGCCGCAGGTTTAAAACCTTGCTCCTGCAAGGGCCAGGACGTTGAAGAAGGTAGAAGCGGGCAGGAGGGAAAGGGAAGGATGTAGTTATTACGAAACGTCAGCTAATGTAGGCCTTTCTGATATCTCATATAGGGGCAATTTCTGGATGGAATCCGGCGCCAAGATTCCAACAACACATTCATACCGATCTCCAAAAAGTCTAGAACCTAGACGCCGATTCTGAGTTTCTTTTCGCGGTTAAGTATCTCCTAGTGTGACCGCAAGGGGTGCCTCATAAGAGAATGCTTAAGACCAGCCATGCTTATTTGGCTCCTGAGCATACTGATTATAAAAACTACATAATATGGTATGAAGAGAGTTTTTCTCGGGCCGCGTGGTGCTAGGGAGAGGTCAGTGGGCCCGATGTAACCTGCGGGCCGCATCTTTGAAAGCCCTGTACTAAAAGACCTCGCAATATGCGGTCACTCGCTTGGTCTCCTAGCTGGTGTTACAGCTATTAGGCTACACCTGCCTGCTGTTCTGCAGTCGGAAATATTCTTCATTGACCCATCGCTGACACTGTTAAGATTTAGTGGATCAGCAATAACAGGTATTATGAATCATTCAAGCATACTGAGTTCGCCTAAGCGACTGAGTTCAAGACCCATGAGAAGTTATATTATCTACTAATAATTGTACGTGTAGATGGCATTAATGCTGGGGAAGGCGGTATGAAAACAACCCAAAGTAATTAAGAGACTTAACTTGAAAACTACAAACATGAATGTCTTCTCTCCTTACCCCAATATGCAGAAGGCAACAAGAAATATTACATACACCTTCTTCATCTTCGCCTTTTTTGCGAGAAGTGTGTCTTTAAAGGAAAAAAATGTAGAAATTATAATGATGCAGATGCATGCGTATGCCAACATAATTAGCAACACGTCTTGTTCAGAAAAAAAAGAATGGTCAAATGCACTGTCTTCCTTTGATGTAGTTGATGCAGTTTTGATGGCGGGTTCAAGGAAATAACTCCAAAAACATGGCATACCATTTTTATTGACTATAGCCGGGACAACGTTCCCAAGAAAGTAAACGTGTGGAAGGCAGATGACGTGTATTGCTTTTTAAAACTAGTGCTTTAAATGCCTCATCAAACGCGAAAATTCACCGGCGTCTCGTGTCGGCGTCCTCAATCGGTGGCGTCAACAGGAAAGATTTAAAAAATCCTCCTTGTGTGATGGTGTAACAAATCACTGAAATCTGTGTTGTCACTATGACGTCATCATGGTGTTACAATGACGTAACGATTTATCATGACGTCATCAAATAAGGTCATAGTTTGGTCATAGGTGGGCCGATCACGGAGGCCTTTGCTAAACCAGGTGATGTGCCTCCGAACGTGCAGGCAGTGGAAAACCACGTAAGGTAAGAAAACTTTCGGAGGTTGGTGGGCCGGATCAGCACGTCGACTAAGAAAGTTTTTTTTTAATATTTTGTATCGTATATTAACTTAACTCGTACTTAACTCGTACTAAAATGTAGGCGATAAGTATAATTTGTAATTGAGTTATGTATACGCTTCAGAATTCAAGATAATACACGCACATAGTTTAGTTCAATGTTACGCAATATCTGACGTCATGTACCTTTCGGACAGGTGTTAATAAAATCCGCATGCACACAAAAAGTACACCATATATCAAGCTGCAGTTAAGAACTCTCAAACTAAAGTGCTAAATCATCTCAAATGAGCGGTTTATAAAATGCTTGCTCAAGAATGGTGGATATATTCCCCAATATGCCAACCGTTTTGCTATACGGTCTAAAATGCTCCACCTGGGTGCTCATATTATTTTTTGCGTGTATTTTACAGAGCCTAAAGTATTCAAAGTTAACCTGCTGTGCCCTACTGTGCGACGCATAATTCGTGGCTTAGGAACAATGCGCCAGATTTGGCAAGCAAAGAGCGAGCTAATTTTATTAACTTCAGTGTCAAATCCTTGAACATTCTTCACGACCGGTCACATTTGTTCGTCTACTTCCACTAAAAAGCCGTTTCGTACTATGTTCTGACGCGAGATGTATCGGCCAGAAATATCGCGTTAGGTTAGGTACTAAAAAATAAAAATGATGCTTTAGATGACTCTTCAGCCACGTCAGCAACTCTCCTTACTTGCCTCGTCTTTGTGCGTCCGTCTTCATTTGCTAATTTGGCACTGTTCGCGTACAATCTGCAAGGACTGGCACATGAAATACAACCCACCGCCACGAAAAAACCTCTGGATGCAGTTTTTTTTTTTTGCTGCCGTCTCACAGTGTGCACATGTTATCAATATTTTCAGTTTTTCAGTAGCCACACAATTATGCATAGAACACGGTACGTCATTATGCTCACACTCAAATACACTGCTGGAGTTACCGTAAGTCTGTGCAATACATTTTTTGGTCAAGATTTCTATAGCACGTTAAACGAAAATATTGCGGTTTTACCCAGGAAAAGTGGAATGGTATAATTGTATTTTAGGGGCGAAGCTCCTTACACCGTGGGTCGTTCCATCCTCCGTATAGTGGTGTACCTTGTAGCCACCTCGTCTAGTTTGTAAAGTGCTCACTAGATGGCGCTGCGGCGCTCGGTCCATTCAGATGCATGGGCGCTGCCACCTCCTGCTGGGCTGCTTCTCACAATGTTCACTACATGGCGCTGCGCTGTGAGAGTACGTAAATTGATCACTAGATGGCGCTGCGGCGCTCGCTCCATTCCGATGCGTAGGAGACGGCTCCGCTGCGTGCTCTAGTGTGATAGGAGACCGCCGGATTACGCGGCGCTCTTGGCGCGCTACCTCTTTCGCTCGGCAGTCAGCGCGCAATGAGCGACGAAGAAGCTGCACGGAGGCGCCGAGAAACGGATCCCGACGTCCGAGCCCGCGAAGCAGAAGGTGCACGGCGACGCCGAGAAGCGGATCCAGAAACTGTGACAGCCCGAGAAGCGGCGAGGAAACGCGCGTACAGGCGGGCGGATCCCGAGGCTGCGCGAGCACGGGAAGCTCCTGCCAAGCGCACACACTGGTTCTCACGTCTTTCATGATGATGTAATGGGCGAATTTTCACGGAAGAGTGATGAACCTCCGGAGCTTCGCCCACTCATCATTATTCACCCCGTGGATATGCTGTGATTTTTTTTATCCTTACCGGAGGCGAGTTTTCCAATTGTGAAAACCGCCGCACTAGCTGTTAAATACTAGGTATATTTCCCCTCTGTGTTCCTTAACGTTATTGCCTTTTGGTTTGGGTTTATTCCTGCAAGCGATGAAGTGCCCTTGGTTCATTCCCTTCGTTTGCCATAACCATTCTGTATCTAGGCAAGACTTGCTTAACTATTTTATTGTGATAGCATATATATATATATATATATATATATATATATATATATATATATATATATATATATATATATATATATATATATATATATATATATACCAGAAAAGTCACTAATTCAGAAGAAATGTGTCCCGAGGCACGGGAATTCGAACCTACCACCCCTCGCTACGCAATGCGCCGCGTTTGTCGACACTTCCACGGAGGATACTTCTTTGAGCATACTAACGGCGAACGATTGAAATGCAATATTTACCACTAGCGCCACGCCGAACCGTGAGGCGCTTTATTGCGTTCTTCTTAGCACTCGAGAGATGGCCCAAAGGCCGCGCTTTAAAGGTCGGCACCCGCCAATTTTCGCCGGAGTTGCGATGCCTGCGTGCCTCCTGCCTATACCACCTTACCACCTGTAATTCGCCCAACAGTGCGTGGTCGCACGTGCGCGCGCGCTTATCTCGTGAGTGTGTGTGTGGTGGGGGGGGGGGGGGGGGGGGCTGCTTTGTACGCCTGTCTTGTGCTTAAGTTGCACAGCAGTTGCGTTTGCAAAAAGATTGAGCTTCTAGCCAGAAGAGCCAAAGGGGGGGGCTAGTTGGCTGTGCATTGTCGACAGTTGCAGCGCGACGCTCAAAAGCAAAGCGGTAACAACTGTGAAAGTTGCCACTTCGCAATCGTCCTGTGTACACATGTGCGTTCTATTGATGGGTCCTTCTTAGCGTGTGACCAACGCGCTGTATGTGTGGAACTGCGACAGTTGTTTGTTACCGCTCGTCTTTGGTTGTTCTTTTCGTGCATACTTTTTGCTTGGGCAGCGCGCTTCAAGTTTCTATCAGTATACCATTCTTCGAGTGAGATTCCACTTTGTTGCAATTGAATTTATTGCCTCGCGCTTGCGGCAAAATTGTTTTTTTTTTTTTGAAATTTGGTTTATATGGCTCTTGGCTGGTTAGTGTTCCGTGTATCTTAAAATCGAACGTGACGTGTCCTATCAAGATAGTAAGGCAACAAACACTGACAGTAGTGCGTCCGAAAACAGCGATCATTGTGCAGTCCTGACATACGAACTGTGATAACGCAAACAGAAAAAAAAAGTACGATTGTGATCGTCTTGCGTTCGAAAAATGTATTTGAACTCACTGTTTTTGCTTCACCGCTGCCAAGTAACGAACAGGTATTCTCAAGTCAGCGGCAACAGTGGGCTGATAAGTTCGGAAGCAACAGTAAACGATCCCAGTCAACGCGTCAATATATACCACAACTGTGAGGCATACAATGCAATCGCAGCAATTGACAGATGTTATGTAAGACTAATACTAACATGCCTCATTTGTAACCAGAAAATTTATTTTGATTCTATGCTGCCGTGCAATGGGTCAGACAATACATATATTCCATGGCAAAGTCGGTTTCAACAGATTGATCATTAGCCTAGCAGCGCCTGTTCAATATATAAGATGTGATGTTTCACAGTAAGCGATAGCCTTGATATTTTTAGGGCGTAGCTTATGCGCGCCAAGCAGGAAATTATTGCATGCATAAAATTACGAAATAAAAGCAACGCACAATCTGTTACGTCACGGCCGATTGTGCTTCACATTTGACACTACCAAGTATACTTCAGCAAACATCTGAGATGCCCTCCACATTCAATTATACTTAATGATTACAGCGAACCTAAACTCACGGCGATTCTCGAACGTCACTTTCTGCTCCTAATTAAATTTGGTTAAAATATATTCTTTTCCGGGATATTGCTAAATTGAACGGAAGCACTGCATATAACAATCTCTGATTGGCAACAACAGTGAACATTAGCTAATACAAGCCGATATTAGGCGTTTGTTAGCCAATAGCATCCCCGAGCAAGCAAAGCTTGAGATTACCCCAAAACAATAATCATTTAGCCATCATTACTCTACAAAGTCGATGCTGCCTGATTTAAGCTTTCAGTAAGCCATTCTTAGCCTTCCATATATTCGTCATTAGTTAAAGGGACCCTGAAACGGTTATTTGAAGCTTTGTCAGCGTTTAGACTAGAGCATCATCGAACCATTGGCACCAGAAATTTAGCGGCACGCCGTGTACCAAGGCGGCTACGGACAAATATATCATGCCCTCCTTCTCACCCCTGCCTTGCCTCCTCAACTCATGAGACACGCTGGCATCGCTGGCGATCGCAGAGCTCACGTGAGTACACTCGACGATTTGAGCTTCGCCCAGTGATCACCTCCGAGATTGCACGCCGACAGGTTGCGTGCATCTCGGAGACCATAGCCCAGTGCGCCCGGCAGCACGCACGCCGTCTGGCAACAGACACATCGCGGAGTGGTTGATATCTGCTCCGACAGGTGCCGCCACCCTGCCAGCCAATTTTTCGTGCGCGCCCACCGCAGCCCCAGTGACGTCGCCAGCAGCCCCAATGACGTCGTGCCCACACTGCATGTCGTACTCGCAAGGGGCGGTTGAAAACGCGTTGGGCTGAGCCGCAGTGATCTGCAGCGATTCGCAGCTTTATAGCGTTGTAATAAATTACACAGTGTAAGCAGAGAGCTTAAATTAGTCTGTAAATGAGCCTTAGGACTTGGTCTACTGGCCCAATCTGTTTGTTCAAAATCGTCAAAACCGTTTCAGGGTCCCTTTAACAGAATCTTGTATGAGGCATCGTAGCAAATATTAGCTTTATCTGGGAAACAGTATCCAACATCAAGGAGCACTAACAAGCGCTGGACGTATGCTGGTAAATGCGGTTGCAGAGGTCTCGTAGTAGGCCCGTGACCGTATCACCCGTCTCTCGTGGTACGGAGAAGACCCTAGTTTACTGGTGCTAACATTCAACTAAGAGTCATTAGGTATACACAAAATTTTGTACAGGAACAAAAAAAAAGTCACAGTTTCACCGCAAGGGTGAAGCAACGAATGCGATAGCAACAAATTGTAATGTTATAGGAAGTGAGGCTGGCAGCTAAGTCTTTTGGATCCGATCTCACGCAACTCTAGAAAACTCTTGTTTAGGAGAATTCTCTTGGCGTTGAGAGCGCAGCACGTAGAAGGGTACATCGGCCGCCCGCTGTCGGCTGCCGAGATGGGGAGATAACGCGCGCGCCCGCGACGACCGCGGTCGTAAAATCGAAGGTCGCTCGAGGGACCCCCCACCCCCCCTCGCGTCTTTTCACGCTCGCGAACGACGGGCGAGGCTGGTTGAACAGTTGGCGGGATCTTATCGCATGCGCCTCGGAGCGATGGAGATGCCGGCTCGTTTGATCACCGCTTCAGCCGCGTTCACCGCTCCCGCTCGCCCGCTATTACCCGCTGGTAGAACGTACGATGCGCAGGGGGTTCTTATCAATTTAGACTTCATACGCGACATGACGGCGACGGCGACGGCAAAACCCCGTCGAGACTGTCCATATAATTGCTATCGCAATAAAACATGGATCAATCTACGCCCTCCTGTAAACTTTGGGAGGGAATACAGGCTAGCACCACCCTCTCAAACTAGCGCCAGTGCGTAGGGAAGACATTCGGCGTTTCGAAAGATTATGGTTTGTTGGAAACGGGAACAACTATGAAGACAACACTCAAGGAATGCCTGTATAAATATTTTCCTTCTCTGAATCTCTGCTGTATGAATATTCCTCTTCGC